>JARYHS010011408.1:100688401-100789633 GCA_031002005.1 Vandiemenella viatica
TTCCAGCTCGGGCACCGCGGGTTCGCCAAACCCGTACCTGGCACTTGCGCACCAGGCCCCTGCGGGCTTAGAGTCAAATATTGCCGATGAAACCTCTGTCGGCTACTTACGGGTGGTGTTCACGCGCCTGAATTTTCAGACTTCATAAAAATATGCTTGGTTTGATTCGAAATAAGCGGGAAAAACCAGTACTTACAAATATACTTCAAACATGCCTCTCTACTACTTGTAAATTACTGAAAAATTTGACTAATCAATACTTTCGTCCATGAAATGTTCTTGTCGTGGAAATCAATGTTTTAAATTTGTAAATCTTCTAAATAAATATTCATTTGTGTTTTAGTAATGTTATGTATAAATTAACAATTCTAAAAACGAAGAATAGTAGTGAAAAAGGATTCATAGGGAATCTCGCATGAGGGGAGGGGGGATCGAACAAACGACTTCTAACGCTAGGAGACACTACTTCAGCTGTTCGCTAGTTTTAGTTTTAGTTTTGTTATTTTTTTTATTAGTACGTATTACTAGGTCACGTTACATGGGATTTATAATCGTTGATATTTCTTAAACTAGGATGAACAACATTGGGGTAAAATATTTGATGTTTCTTATGTTATTATAACTTCACCTTGTTCGTTTTCTGAAGACCATATCAGCTATAGAGATCTATGCTTGTAAGTAAACTGCATTAGGTGGTAAAATTTTTATTTATTTATGGCTTTACGCCTCGTCGACGTATATGTCATTAGAGGCTGGATGGGGCTAGGGACAAGGAACGGGAAGGAATTTGGCCATTGCCTTTTTGAAGGAAGCATCTCGGCATTCGCCTGCAGTGATTTGGGGAAACCATGGAAAACCAAAATCTGGATGCCCGGACGGGGATTCGAACCGGCGTCCTCCCGAATGCGACGCCAGAGCGTTACCCGCTCACTCACCACGCTTGGTCTGTGGTATAAAAGCCATGCAAAATCTTATTATAATATACACGAAAAAGAAAATCACTTTTAAATTTATAAATATGGAATTTTCCCAAAACTCTGATTAGTGTTGAAGTTATTGTTTCTACAATTAGACATCGCTGACATGAGTTTTTTTCGCGGAAGATTGCTTACGTTGCTTTTCCTATTCACTTCTATTGCATGCAACAGTCGTGTGATCTCTGTGATCTGGTCAGAATATAAATATCGGAACTTAGTTTCACAACTTCATTTCCTGACTATCTGCAGCAGCAACAAGGACCTTTCAGATGTTTGACGTATCTGTACACGCGCTTACAGTATTAGGACAATTCTAAGCAAGCTATCAACGATTTCCTAGATTTTGCTTCAGTTAGCTTCACAACTTCATTTCCTGTCTATGGTTACGATATCTGTATATCAGCGAGTTGGTGCGAGCTTGTCCTAAACTGCAAGTCATAACAAGTTATCTGGAAGTATTTATTCATTCGTTGCCGTAACCATGTAAACACAACGGACCTAAGGAAATTGTTTCAAGCCCTCTAGCGTGCATTTATGTTTTTAATACACACAAAGTTTCCTGGGTTCTAAAATTTCTGGAAGATTCGTGAAGTTGTAGAAATCGTAGAAGTATTAAAGAGCAACAAGTATATGCAACATTTTTTGGCAGAAAAAATATGATATGGCGTTCGCTTAGTTCAGGATGGGTTTCGATTTTTTTTATTATTATTTTTTGCTTCTGGCTTTACGCCTCATTGATGTGGAGGCCATTAGAGGCTGGAAAGGACTTGGCGCAAGGAACGGGGAGGAATTCTGCCATAGCCTTTTGAAGGAACCATCCTTTTTTACTTATGGCTTTACGCCTCGTCGACGTCATCAGAGACGGAATGGGACTGGGTACAAGGAAAGGAATGGGAAGGAATTCGGCCATGACATTTTGAAGGAAGCATCTCAGCATTCGCCAGGAGTGATTTATGGAAACCACGGAACACCTAAATCTGAATGACCGGACGGGGATTTGAACCGCCGTCCTCTGGGGAACCATCCCGGCGGTCGTCTGGAGTGAATATGGGAAACACAAATCCGGATGCCCGGACGGGGATTGGAACCCGCGTCCTCCAACAGAGCGTTACCGCTCACCCACCACACTCGGTTTTTGACTATTCTCATCTTTGATGAAGTCTCTTATAAGTCTGGATCAACTACTGGTAACAATGCATAAAATGCATTTTAAATAATTCTTCGCTTACTAAAACAAGCTTTAATTAATGTTATTTCTGGCAGGACAAAAAAATTACTATGATTTGTTTAGCTGGGAACACTGTACCTTAATGACTTTACAAATCGAAGTCATTAACGATTATAATTAGTGAGAAACCTATGTAGAACAAACACACATAAAACTTGCATGTTGCTTAATTCTATTGTTTGTGGAATTCTGAAATATGACTAAATTGAACCTAGACGAATCTGAATCTATATGATCTGTAACCGTTGGACTACCATACTCTGTGATACGACTACCTGATAAGCTAGGCGCGGGGCTGCAATGCATAGCGTTACTTCACGTGCCGTTACCAAAGTGCTTCAGACTGTAGAGTGAAAACGGAGCGGAAACCACGTAGATCTGTTACTTCCAGTTACTACATAGCTGAAATATCGCCCCTAGCCATTCAAAAAGTCGCGATCGCGCCAAGTATTTAGCGTTCAGAGTATCAGTTATCAGACCCTTACAACAATACTTACTCGCTTCTTCATGGCAGGCATATCACGACAGGCGAGCCATCTATAGAATACTAAAAAATCTTTAAAACGACAAGAATGGTCCATAAAAAAATGACTGTTCAAATAAATTCTTGCTGTAGTGGATGTTTTTTTTTTCTCCATCTAGCTTTACGCCTCTTCGAGGTAGAGGCCATTAGAGGCGGCAAAGCAATAGGGGAGGGGGTGCAAGGAATGGGGAGGAATTTGGCCATGGCCTTTTGAAGGAACCATCCTGGCATTCACCTCGAGTGATTTCGGGAAATCATAGAAAACTAAAATCTGGATAGTCAAAGAGGATTAGAACCAGTGCGTTATAGCGTTTCAAGTCGCTACAGATTCTGGCTTCGTCTTCGAACGTGGAATCCAAAGAATGGAACGTTCATTGAGTAGGACAATTCAAGCTTGGAGAGACGTGAATACTATGTTAAGTGCACTTAAAAGTTGCAGTCCGAATTGGGATTCGAACCGGGAACGTTCTGTTTTCGAGATCGGCATCTTAAGTGTGAGCTCCGAGAGATAATACATGCAGATAACGGCTTCAGCTCCAGTCGGCAGGGTATAAGTGTTACAGTGGCCGGCAAACTGGATTGGACTATAAGAGAGTCCACCAAATTGCTTTGCCGCGAGCGTAGCACAATGAAGGTAATGCCTAGTTCAAAGTACCGGGTTAAAAACAAACAATTATGCAAATATCCGTTGCCACTGCTTGCGTCCTGTTTGCAGATCATTTAACGACCTGGAGTTTTATTTCTTCACTTCAATTTCCTTTCCTATTTACTCAAGAAAAGTAAAGCCACAGAATATTGCCCGAATACAATGGAATTACGTGAGACATTTCCAGCATTTAATAGACAGCAGTTTCGCTAGTGTTAAAAGGTATCCCCCACCTGCGCTAGTTAAAATCCTTCTTTACCTGTAGCCTGGTAATTTCAGAACGCTTTCTGGATTCATGTAGGTGAATGTTAGATGAGAACAAATTTAAGTCTAAAAAGTCGATCAATTGTTGTAACTGTTGTTGCCTCAATGTGGTTCGATAACAAGGTTCATAGCACCCTAGCGCTAATTAGGCAATTGATACCCAAAACAACGTAGTCATTGTTAAATAGGAAGCAGCACAGGTGTCAGACAAATTCAGAGCTGCGATAAAACTAAGGGATAACTGAACTAAAATATTACCAGGTCACCCTGTAGAAAGCTGGTTGACTAGCTCTAAAGATGTAGGACAATGATATAAATTACGAAGTCTGGACATCACAAAAACTTTAAAAAATGTTGACATTGCCTTTATCTAAAATTTAACCAGCTAGATCGAGATCTACCTTCAACACCAAACGCAAAAATCAAAATGTGTACCAAGTCTGTATATTTTCAGGTAAAGAATCTTCTTAATGAATTACCGATGTTACTTTCTCCTGATACGACTCTTCCAATGTATTTTTTTTTTTCACTTTACGTGTTACTTTCAAGCAAAATGAATTGATTGAAAGCCGAATAGAAAGCTGATACGCGGATCTAGTTTCCAGAGCGATCGATCCCTTAACTTTCTCTTCATCATACACTGACGTTTTAATTCTATTCTTAACAGGTGAAACGCATCCATACTAAACTGATGAAAACAAATGGATAAACATTTTTCATTCTTATAACAATTAGTCGTTTGATAGTTGGATTTTCTTTTTTATTTAATTTAATTTGCGATGGAACTCAAGTTCCGCTGGCAATTTCCCTACCCACAAATTTTTCCCAATTCTTGTACCCACCTACTTTCGCTCTCTACGAATTTCAACCGTAAATACTTTCAGAGTTTTTGGTAATTTGTTCAACATTTATTGCAATCCCCTATCTCCTCACCTACGAAAGAAAATTTTCCCACACCCTTATGCCCGAAATCATGCCTTTCATACACCTCTCGTAATTCGCCCATCCGTATCTTTCCATGCCTCATCACCAGTATACGTCTTGTACACTCCCACCATTCTCTTCACCCTCCTCCTGTATTACAATGAATCCTACTATAGTTCCTTAATCATATTAGTTACTGATTGTGTTCTGCGGAGATTTCCCGGTGCAAATCAAGCAGCCTTTCTGTGCACGCCCTCCAACTCCTGAATTTCATACCCGAAATGTGGGTCCCATACTACACCACCATATTCAATCATGTTCTTGGATAACGTACCGTGGAAGAAATATAACTGTGACCAACAATGATAAATCATTTTCTAGACCAACTCATATAATATGATCTTAATATTTGAAATGCACTTTTTGATGAGAAAGCCGCGAAAACGAATTTCAAACAGGTGAATATAAAATTTATTGCAATAATTATTGCCAATTCTTGCTTCGATTAGCCTCCATTAATAACCATATTTTTTTTTAAAACGATTGTTAGAAAAACTGTTTCATTATCCACTTATACCGGGCATCGGATACTTGCATAATTCGTGCAACGAAACCAACTATTGAAAGAGTAATGAAAAGAATCGTTAATACGGAAATATCTCGGTGAAGTGTCTTAGAATATCAGTGCGTGTACTAAAACTTAATTGGCAACCGGCATCCGTTCAGCTCTCCATTCACACGACTGGGGTAGCTTTTAAATGTTTCCGTGTATGGTGGTAGTAATATACAGGGTGTTACAAAAAGGTACGGCCAAACTTTCAGGAAACATTCCTCACACACAAACAAAGAAAATATGTTATGTGGACATGTGTCCGGAAACGCTTACTTTCCACGTTAGAGCTCATTTTATTACTTCTCTTCAAATCACATTAAACATGGAATGGAAACACAGCAACAGAACGTACCAGCGTGACTTCAAACACTTTGTTACAGAAATGTTCAAAATGTCCTCCGTTAGCGAGGATACATGCATCCACCCTCCGTCGCATGGAATTCCTGATGCGCTGATGCAGCCCTGGAGAATGGCATATTGTATCACAGCCGTCCACAATATGAGCTCTAACATGGAAAGTAAGCGTTTCCGGACACATGTCCACATAACATATTTTGTTTGTATGTGAGGAATGTTTCCTGAAAGTTTGGCCCTACCTTTTTGTAACACCCTGTATATTTTTCTTATTTAGTTTACTACTCCGGAGTTGCAATTAGGATGTCTTAAAATGTGTATATTCATAGGAGAAAGATTTCACTGTTGAAAGATCTTTAACATATTTAACTCCAAATTATCTATTGAGAAGCGCTTAATCCAAGCGTAAAACACCTTAGGTTGCGATTTCATGAAAATTCGGCATTTTTCTGAAAAGTCAAGACTGTTAGGAAAGTTAGTGTAATGTGAACTAACTACTTTACATCAGTATAAATGTTCAAATTGCGATTACAAATGATTAAACTTAACTCACTAATTTCTTTAAAAATACTTTTACCACTTTTCTATTGCTATTACTCCGCAATTCATTATACAAAGCGGGAATTGGAGGGACTGGGTAATAATAGAACAGCTAACACGGAAGTAAGAAAATTTATTTAGCATATTTTGATTCTTTTCCCACTTATAATTATCATTTATCTCTGAGGACACACACCGTAAGATATGCAATAAAAAATTTCAGCAATAGCCCGAGCGTATTGTGCAACAGTCTGTTTAAAAGTCTGACTAGTGAGTATACTTAAAACGTCAGCGCATTATTTATTACTCTTGTGCCACAGATCGCTATTATGCCTTTGGAGCAGACAATCCTGAACACTCAGCCTCAATGCTGATACTCAGTTATAATGCTAGGAACATATATAGCCTACAAACACAAAGATTGAAAGTCATTGTTAACTCCGCAGATAAGGATAAACGTGAGGAAAGTGGGTTATAAAACCTTGGTCAGGCACATTACTTGAATATGGTTGTGTAGTATAGGGCCCACATTTTAGGTATCACATTTAAGAGTTGGAGGGAGTGCGAAGAAGGGCAGCTATATTGGTCTCTGGGAATTAGTGCAGAACGCAATTAGTAACTTATATGATAAAAGAACTGGTTTGGGAATCATTGGAAGATAGGAGGCAGGTAAGAACACTGAGTGCGTAAGGCATATATTGGCGATGCTTGGTTGGATATTGGTAAAACAATTGCGAATAATAGATGGAAGGATAGAGATGACCATAATCACAAGCTGTCACTTCATTTCAGAAATAAGTGAGTGAGAAAATTTTATTTTGTAGGCAAGGGAGTCACAGAACGGAATGAATTACCACGTGAAATGATGGAAAATTTGACAAACACTGAAACAGATTATAAAGGTTGAAAGTCTCTTAAGTTTTTTTTTTTTTTAATCTTTTGTTTGTGGCCGATGTGTCATTTATGGAGCTACTCTGTGTTTGGTAACTTCATTGTATATCAATAAATGTTTATAGTAAAAACCACACTAAGAGCGAGACTAGCAACAGATACTTAAATCCAACGAAGGCGGAGGATTGAACTTAAACAGTGAAACCGAGTCATGCGTGCTAGCTACTATTCTGTCGGAGTCGACGAGTCCTACAACTTAAAGGAATGACAACTTAAGCTTATCAGCTGCAACGTGACTATTTTGTTGCGTTTACAAACAACCAAGGTCGTTTAACTCGACCGAAAGCACGCTAAGCGGCGATTGCGACGGTTTGTAAGAACGAGTCTTCCTAGATCAGCTGACTCGCAAGTAACTTGCTAGCATTCGGTTGACCAGCTTTCAGCTAGTCGATGCCTTCAGTGAGTACATGGTACACGAACATGGAGATCTACCTCACACCATATATTACTTTGGATTTCGCTATTGTTAATTCCGGTAGTGAATTGATACATATCCTATGCGTGTACCGATTATGAAATTATAACAAACAAGTTTGATTCCCGAGATAACTACTTTACTAACTACTAAGCTTCACCACCATCCACACATCCTGGTTGTGTTTAAAAGTAACCATAGCGGAAACAAGTCACGGAATGCCTAGTGTAACGGTAATATTTCAGTTTCTTTGGCGCGTGGAATCTCAACAGAAAGCATTAATTTTATATGAGAACTTTTGGTCGTGAAACACTTCGTGGTATTCCTGCTTACCACAAGGTAATACTTTGCTGCTGTGTTTGACCTGGAATTACGTGGTTGACGTGACATGTACAAGAGAATGCAGCGGGAAGCAAAGTAATCAGCTGTTCTAACGTTACTTTAAATGAGAGGATCCCGACTTACTTTCCTTGTGCTCTGTTTCTCTCAGCAAAACAATCAGCAGTAACTAATGCAAGATATCACATCAGCCTACCTTCAGAAAATAAGTAAAATGTAGATTGGTTGAAATGAAATGTGAAGATTGGCTTGAATGTACAACATATAAATTCTCATTACTAGCAACAGAAACTAAATAATAATGCATACGTCGTGCAATTCCAACTCAAACTGTACTTATTTTTCATACATGAATATATACGAACTTGGGAGGTTATAAATAAATACTATCTCACAACTGCGTTTTCATCTAGAAAAATTCACCTGCGATTTTTAATTAGCCAACACCAAAACCTACGTCAGATCATTTTCTATAGTATTGAATTAAAGGTTTCATTTACGAGACAATATTGCATTATCCCTCTTTAGAAAATGTTACTGCACTCTCTCTTTATACAGAAAAACGCATTGTTACTTTCACTTTCGCACCACTGCACTGCATAAAAATTACATCATTGCGAACGCCGAACTCCGTTTGTGCTACGTGGAATCGGTCAAGGTGATAGCAGGCTAAGGTTTATACACAAATCGCCGGTGTTACAGAATGCGTCGAACTTGTCAGTTTGGTAGCGTACCTGGGCAGACAGCTGCGGACGCTGTGTGTTCTCCGAGGCGGCCCCCATGGCCGTCTCTGCAGGACTGCTCGCTGAGACCTTCACAGCGCAGAGTCGAGCGCCAGAGTGGGGGCAGGCATGTGGGACATGAGTTTCACCGTGCCAGCCCGGTCCAGGTTCACACTTTACCGTGCACCACACCTCAGCTGAAATTTATTTATACCGAAAATTGGTAGAATTAATTCGGTCGAAATGCCGACTCCTGAATCAGTTTTTCAATTCCTTATTTAATTAATAAAAAAAAAATTGCAGAATAGCCACCTGATCGCTTTATTTCGGTGGAATTAACTACATATTGACGGTTACAATACCGTGTAGCAATATTTTTCAGAGATTATTGGACGCAATTCCGCGAGGAATTGGCCTCATAATACTGTGGTAGTCAAACGCATGACACCACTAGAAATACTTTCTAAAGAAGTTTTAGCGGCGTCATGCTGGTCCATGGTGTGTTACAACTTAGTTACTGCTTGAAAATAATGGTCCAGGATGTATTACAATCTAAATATTGCTCGCAAATAATACGCCTTGTCATTGTCTACAGTAGTGTGACGTTAGTTCGCGCAGAGCGTTGTAGCATAATCGCTATCTCTGGTAGACCGATTACCCGCATCAAACGCTTTCTGGTTTGCATTATCATCTCGTGCGCGTAAATACGGAACAAACGGATATTGAGGCAAGTGCTTTTCGGTCATGCTAGCATTGGCCTTAGATCAGACAATTCCTGTCCGCTGTCTGTGCAGATTACCATTTGGTCCAGCTGTCGTTGTAGCCAGTTGGTGCTTGGCTACTATCGCCTTTACAAGGAGGATGGAGATATGTCTCTTCCCCAATTGTAACTTTGCCTTGAAGATTAGATTATTACTAAGCAAAAAGGAAATCTTCATGAACTTGATTCTTTCCGCAGAAGGTATAAGGAGGGAAGGAGCTACTTATTGAAGACTCGAAATGTAAATACCTTGGCATTACATTTGATAGCAAACTTAACTGGGCAGGACACATTGGACAGGTGGTAGGGAAAGGGTTCAAAATTCTTCACCTGTTAGAAAGAGTGATGAGGGGATACACTAGAGAAGTAAGGATATTGGGGTACAAAACTTTGGTCAGACCACTGCTGGAATATGGTGGTGTAGTTTGGGATCCACATTTTGGGTGTCAAATACAGGAGTTGGAGGGGGTGCAGAGAGGGCTGCTAGATTTGTCTTGGAATTTACCGCAGAACACAATCGGTAACTAATATGATAAAGGAGCT
This sequence comes from Vandiemenella viatica, assembly GCA_031002005.1. NCBI lineage: Eukaryota > Metazoa > Arthropoda > Insecta > Orthoptera > Morabidae > Vandiemenella > Vandiemenella viatica. Next base: position 100,698,201 of record JARYHS010011408.1, read on the forward strand.
GGAGTGTGATTCATTGGAGGATAGAAGGAGGGTGAAGAGAATCACGGTAGTTTACAAAGCCTTTACTGGTAATGAAGCATGGAAAGATATTGATTGGAAAATTAGGAGAGGTGCTTGGAAGGGTAAGGTTGACCATGACCACAAGTTGGCACTTGATTTCAGGCATAAGGGTGTGGGGAAATTTTCTTTCATAGGAAAGGGAGTGAGGGACTGGAATAAATTGCCAAGTGAAGTGATGAATAATTTACCGGAAACACTGAAAGAATTTAAAGCAAAAGTTAGTATAGGGAAAAAGCAGGTTGGAAGGGGAAAAGGAGGGGGTGTAGGGAGATTGCCACCGGAGCGGGTGCTTCATCGCAATTTTATCAATTATTATTATTCCTGCTTTGTTTTAAATATGTTACAATATTTTCTGCCTGTACTGAATGTTTTTTAGTATACGGTACGTTCATGCGAAGTATGAGTGCTAACGTATTATACCTTCGGCTTTTCCTTGTTTGCAACCATTTGTTTTATATTCCTTCAAGTTTATATAGTCATAGAGTTGAGTAAACTCTAAGCGACCTGTTACTAGCCTAGAGGTTTCCTTGAATGTCGCATTCACCTGTTGGGAGCGAGAATGAATTTTATCAAACTGGGCGGGTATATTCTGCACAGTGTAATCTCACAAATGGTTTGTGACTTAGTATCCCCGTTGTCATACCATCAGTTTACCTAGTTGCGGGGCATTTCAACTTGTAATTCATACAGTGTTTCTTGAAAGTGAGTTCTCTGACAAGCGTTACTTATGTGTCTTAGTTTAATGCCTGCCCATATTATCTTTAGATCTTTATATTCTAATCAACTTATGTTTCTTTCAGGACTACAGCTAGTAATTATATGTATTGAAAATGAGAATTTAATGTTTTAAGGCAAGTCAGCAAGGTCGATATAGGTGAACGACCGTCTTCCGTGATTGACGGAATGAGTTTTTTTTTTTTTTTTTTTTTTTTTTTTAACTGCTAACGTTTCTTAACAACGAGGTCTTTAGAGACGGGAAAGGATTGGGGGGGGGGGGCAAGGAATGGGAAGGAATTTGGCCGGGACCTTTAGAAGGAAGCATCCCGGCATTTGCCTGGAGTGATTTGGGAAACCATGGAAAACCCAAATCTGGATGCCCGGACGGGGATTCGAACCGCCGTCCTCCCGAATGCGAGGCAAGAACGGTAACCCTTACACCACCACGATCGGTATGAGGTGGGATGCATCAAAGGGAAGTTATACAGAGAAATAGCCAATGACGTTTATGCCTAGTTACAATAAGGCAGTGATTTACAAAATAATATATGGGCTCAAAACAGATAGGTAAGTAACTTCACATAAAATTTTCAGAAAATAAACTTCCAAGGAACAGCGCTAAATTCGCTATTCGGTGATATATACATGAATCCTAGTCGACAGAAACTTAAGCTAGTCTGAAAGCATTATCTGAACATGGCTGCAAAGTTTTCACTACTGTTCATAACGTACAGTAAAATTTCTCATCCATTTCAGAAAACGAAACTGTTAAATGTACTTGTTCATCTCGACTACTGTGACGTTGATCATGATACCTGTCATTTGAACGTTTAGACAAATTGAGAGGTTAGGAACATCATAGATTCAGCTCACTTTCCCCTTCGCAGCATTTCACTTGTGAAAACTCCGACCGACATATTTAATTCTACAATTGCACAGCTTCCGCGGTCGTCATATATTATCCTGGTTCTCCGGGTGGAGCCGCGTCGATTTGTTAAAACTTTTTTTTTAACTGCTTAACTGTCTCCTAACAGCGAAGTCTTTAGAGACGGGAAAGAATGGGGGGCAAGGAATGGGAAGGAATTCTGTCATGGCCTTTTGAAGGAAGCATCCCGGCATTTGCCTGGAGTGATTTGGGAAACCATGGAAAACCCAAATCTCGATTCCCGGACGTGGATTCGAACCGCCGTCCTCCCGAATGCGAGGCCTAACGTTTCGGCCATCGTGCTGTGACCTTCATCGTGCTGTGGCCTTCATCAGAGACTTTCCGGAGAACCAAAATAATATTTAATTCTGTCTTAAACTACTTGAGACGTCATAGCATCCCTAAAATGAAGCATATTAATCATTTTCCACCATAGTTAGAAATCTTCATCAAATCCTTCTTGATTTCTGGAGCAATAGTGCAAAATAACAATGGAAAAGGAAATCAGTATATTTAAAAACACTCTAACAAAATGTTATTTGCTCCAGTACTAGCCTATATTTTGCTTATATTTCTTCCCTTCATCTCCTCTAGAATTAATTAATTCAACTTGCTTATTAATACAATGTTTACATACAGATATTAATTATATGTTTCCTAATATTATAGCAGGTATACATAGTTTTCAGAAACTATAAACGAGTATTGTGAACATCTGATGAGATTTAAAAGGACTGACAGGCCTTATCTTGTGAGGCTAAATGAATATACTTTTTTAAAGAAAAAAAATGTGCCGCGATTTTATAACTGTCCAAGCGTTAGTTGGGAGTTGCGTAGGATTTTAAGAATTTAAGTCTTGTAATCGACGAAAGTTATGCTTCACCTGATGAAGACAGCAAAGCCATCGGTCGAAACGTTATGTTTTCACGGCTCTATCTAGCTGGAAACTCTCGAAGATTGGATTACATAGTTATAACAGGAACTCACGCATCAGTTAAGAAACAACTGAATGGGCTTCGGTTTTTGATGGATCTCACAAACGCGAACAGGATGACTGAATGGGGGACGGTAACACGTAGTGGAATCTCACGGAGGCAGCTTTTGGCAGCTGTTTGCACATATCTCAGCGATAAGCAGTATTGCCAATAGTTGGAATTGCTGAGCGAGAAACTGGAATTAGCCACTAGACACTTGCAAGTCATGAGCTCCAAATAACAACGCATTACTTACTACGCAATATCAAATTATACATAAGTAATGAATTGTGAACTGTGTTATCTCTCTATTGTTGTTATTTAAACCTTAAATTCGTAAGTATCTATAGAAAGACTTAATTAGTAACGTTTTACATGTTGGAAGTGTCTCAACCCAGCTGCGTGCTATTAGGAAGATTTCAAATACTACCGGCCAGATATTAAAATTATTAATATTATCGTTTTTAAATGCTTACACATACATCTGTCTGGTAGGCTGTGTATTTCAGAATGAAGTAATGACGCTTATTGTTTATTTTCGGTAGCAGATTGTCTCTAAACAGCTTTCAGAGACGAGATTTTGTAATCGAACTAATCTAATAGAAGGGAATCAGTTTATCTATTTTTTGTATTATTAAAGTTTTTAATATTATTTATCCGTGAATAACATTTATCTACGTTTTAAAACATTTACAGGTAGAATTGTATCTTAGATTAATATAGATTTTTTTCCCTGAGAGATTTGATGGTAAACATTACGTTCCAGAGTTACAGGTTACAGAGAAGGCGTTCAGACAATTATAGACATAGATGGGGATTAAGTTACTGAGTATTTGAAAAAGGGGAAGATATTAACTAACCAGTTTAATGAGATCATTAGGCAATATCATCCTGGGACAGGAAGGTGAATATCAAAAGGGGTTCTACTTCGTGTAAGCAGACTAAAATTTTTGAATATGTTCTGTGGATATTATAAAGGATCTAATAAAACCAAAAGCATTAAGAGGACGATGTTGGTAATATTGCTATAGATGTATTAAAGATAGGTGGATTCTACGAAGTACCGTATGTTGTAATATTATTTAGATTATGTCTGGAGACTTGCTGCTTACCAGAGGATTGAAAAAAATGGGACAGTAGTTCCGGACCATAAAGGAGGAGTGCCAAATAAAGTTGAAAATTACAGGTCGATTAGTTTGACATCCACAGTAGGTAAACCGATGGTGAGAATGCTAAAAAAAAAAAAAAAAAAAAAAAAAAAAAAAAAACCAGAAATGCGCGTGAGCAAGAAACTGATTTTCCAATCGACAACATGGCTTTAGGCAAGGATAATCACGTGAATCTCAGTCAGTGGACTAAATGCAAAATATTTCGGATGAAATGGACAAGGGAGGCTGTAAGTCTACTTCACTTATACTCAGCTGCATCAGTCCTGTTCAATTGTAAGTCCACAATACCACATAAGGTCACAACTTGTTAGACAAGGTCGTCAGATTGGTGCAAGGAAAAGATATGGTGTGGAGGTATTTGTGAAAGTATGCAAGGGAAAACAATAATAGTCTTAAATGGTTCGCTTGTTAAAGTTACCATTGCTTTATTCCTCCCGAAATAACACAGCAGGAGATCACAGACTGTATGAATTGGGCCTCGTCTCGAAGATGCACTGGGTCTTAGGATATATTTTGGCAGTTAATATCTTGAGTGACTCGGTACCCAAGATAATTGGTCACCCAAAACAATGTCCACTCACACTTTACAAAAGTACCCTCGGCAATAGTCTGTTGACACATGCTGCTGTGTTTAAATGTTTCCGCGGATTGTCCCACTATCGACGTCCCATATAGATTCTGACACAACTTGAAGTTCTTAACGCACACCGGCAAACAAGCCGCGCGCTGCGTGGAGCCTTCTCTACAGGCTGGACAACACAACAGCACCGGCGCTGGTGGCTCGTCCAGCGCTGCATAATGGTGGCGGAAGAACCTCTCCCCATCTTTATTCTACGGTCGAGATTACCCCTCACGTAAATCTTCTTGATATTATGTAAAACTGTCCCCATACCTGTTACATCAACTACATATGAGAAATGTTTTAAAGTAATTCAATTAAAAAGGTGACGAGAGTGCAATACTCAAAAATCAGCGCCCTGTATCTCCCGAGCTAGAAACTATTGGAATTTAATCCGGCGGAAAAATGATTACAAGTCTATGTCGACCATATGAATCTGGCATTCCTTAAAAACACATACTCGTATCCACATAGAAATCATTACACAGGTATGGACTAAATCAGGGTTTCTCAAACTGGGGTACGCGAATCACTAGGGGTTCGCCAGTTGATCGAGGGGGAATCGCGACAAGATTTATGTTATGGCGACTGAATGGCTGTTTCAAGCGTGTAACACTCACAATGGTGAATTGAGATTGGACATGAGCAAGATGGTCCTAAAATCGACTCGACTTGCTGCAAGAAACAAGCCCATCAATCACATTAATTAATAACATATTGCTTTTTGTGACTGTATTACTTTTGTAAAATAAAAATCCTTATTTTTTGAAAAATAAAAACCCAGTTTTTTTTTTTAAAGGGGAAATTTTATAGGGGTACGTGTAGCTATAACCCTAAATGATTCATCGGGTTAAAAGTACTGTATATATGAAAAGTATACGACCTACATAGACGAGCGACACATAAAAGGAGACATAAACTCACCAAGTTTCTGGTACATACCATAGATGTTCAATGTATGCACCCTTACCCACCAGGCACACCTTTAAATGATAATCCAGTTCCGTTCATACATTCCGTCCAGCCAGGGCCGGCGTTAGGGGGAGAGGGGGTAAGCGGGTCAAATGTACCCGGGCCCGCCGGCTGATGGGGTGCCCCGATCACCCCCAGGCCTCGAAACCAAGAATCAACCCATTGTCCGCCGGGCCAGTTTGTAGAGCTAAAAAAAAAGGTCGTCCATTTTAACCCGGGCCCGAAATTCCTAGCGCCGGCCCTGCGTCGAGCATTCGGGTACAAAAATCAAAACGACTGTAATAAACATCTGGAGTCAGGAGTTGTACCAATCGCACACGGTCGGGGTCTGAAATACAAGCGCCGATGCAAAACATTCCATATTGTTTTCTGCGGAATGCCCCGTTCACGGCTGGCACGATCTTTATGGATAGCGCATGTAGCTCCACGGTTTCCACTGACTTGGAGACCATCAGACCTGTTCAGAACGGATTTCGATCCCCCAAGGATACGTTGAAGGGTAATTACTCCATATGTCTGTGTTACAATTATTTCTTCAAAATGAGCCCTGGGTATCGAGAAATTAATGCGGAAACATATGTGAAAATCTTTTAAATACCATAATTTTAGCACATTGTTTAAAAGCTTCAGCGTGATGTATGCGGTAAGGCGCTAACTTTCCATTTTGCGAACCCTGGTTCAAATCCCCATACTGCCAAATATTTTTATTTCTTTTTTTATATGCAGTAATCATTGAGCATTGATTTTATTTCATTTAAAATTCATTTACGAATTTTTATTATGCGAAATAACTTTTAAAACAAAATATTACAGAATATACAGTCCAAACTTTTTTTTTTTTAGAAAATCATTATTTCATTGTTTATTGTTTGTGTGTTTAGGTATATTTCATGTTCATCGTTTCTATACTTGTATCTCTACAATTAATATCGTAAAGTAAATATATTACAGCCATAAGGTGGGGTTTTTTCCCCCTACCACAGTTATACTTATTTCCGTTCAGTGGTGGTAGCATGTAAATGTTTGAAACTAACATAATGTCTGTTATTTAGCATAATAAAAATTTGTAAATGAATTTTAAATGAAATAAAATCAATGCTCAATGATTACTGCATATAAAAAAGAAATAAAAATATTTGGCAATATGGGGATTTGAACCCGGATTGCAAAATGGGAGGTTAGCACCTTACTGCATACACCACGCTGAAGATTCTAAACACAGTACTAAAATTAAATATTTAAAATATATTTACATATGTTTCCGCGTTAATTTTTCGATACCCAGGGCTCATTTTGAAGAAATAATTGTAACACAGACATATGGAGTAAATACCCTTCAACATATACTCGGGGGATCAAAATCCGTTCTGAACAGGTCTGATGGTTCCCAAGTGAGACCCGTGGGCGTCCGTGCTGGTCCGTTTTCACAGACAACCAGTGTCACGAAACCCGAAATCAACGTAAAATCTCTGGTGACTAGGCGCAGCTTTCCGTATTTTCATCTATCTTCTATCAAAGTTTAGGGGGAGGGATCAAACCGTGGGGGTGGCAAAATCATGTTTGAATCGGCGGTAAATGACAAATTCGTGTGGCGGTGACACCGAGCGGCAACCATTAGGAGGGTCGCAAAATCGAATAGCTCTAAACTGTCGTGGCTCACAAAATTCGTAGATCCGCCACTGTTTTCTGAACGACTGCTGTGACTTCAAACAACGGCGATATCAGCTGCTGGCGTCGGTGGCTGGAACGACAGTGAACTGCGAAGATGCTTCCGACTGACTGAGTGGAATAGAGCGGAATTGAGAACGGAATACCCTTACAGGAGCGTTTTGATCCTCATTATCATTACGGTACTGGAGGAAACAGATGTAGCCCACTGTCCAGTCGTGAGCCCTGCCGATGCGGTCATAACGGCCTTACGTATTTTAACTTCCTGTCAGTGTTTCAAATCCCAAGTTGATGCTTCCCCAGGTTTTCATTATGGTACAAGCTCGATCCCCGATTCTTACTTTAGAAATAGTATTTTATGACGAAGCAGTAGGTACATACTCAGTACCCGTCTTGAAAGTTAGGTTGTCCGGTCATTTAAGAGATCGGAATTGTCAAGTGGTTTGAGCTTGGAAAAGACGCCGCTACCTGCCCAACTTGCCAAGCTAGAACTTCCAGGAGAGCCTAGAAATAATCGACTTTTTCCCTCAGATTCCTTCGACAGCAGTACCGAAATTGATCACGATAAGTGTGAGAAACCGCCTGAAATTGTAAATGGGTTGGACAGTGCGCACACGGGTACGGGAATTGAACCGGGGCCTCTTGTATCTCACTCTACAACAGAGTCAATGAGTTAAGATAAACTATTTTAAGGTTAGTGAATTTATTTGCGGGAAACAATATTAAACAGTTTTAAGATGTTACCTTCTCTTGAAACGATCTTTTGTAATTACAGCAGTACTGCTTTGACCTACAATGTGGTCCAGAATTTTTCAAACTACTCAAGAGTGGCATTACATGCAAGTAAGTCCCCGACAGCCTCATACGAATAAGTGATTAAGACGAATCAAAATCATACCAGGGATTTGGTGTGGGGGATATATTTCGTGTTAAGTTTCTCTGCGGGAGAATTTTAGAAATATTAATTTCTGCCGCCTACCAGAACATAAATTCTGGTACATACAGTTTTTAAAATTTAATGAAGAATTCATCCGTTTTTATGTTTTAATAACTTATCACCCTGTTCGTTGGTCGAGAGCTCGAAGGTCACATTAGTTTGTCTGGTTCGAGCCTCGAATGCTGAGATTTTCGCGATTTCCTCCTAAAAAATTACACTTTACATGAATAGAACAATACAAAACGCATTTGCCTAATACTTCCACAGTTCTTAGACTTCATCCTGCCTTTGGCTAGTACTTAGATCTACTGTTCTCAACATCAACAGGAAGTAAAGTGAAAGCAAACTGAGAGGCACAATATTTTACGCTTTTAGCAGGCATCATATTATTCACATATTCCACTTTTTGCAGCATTCGCGCTGCTTCGATCGATGCTTTACTTCCGACGTTTCGGAGCCCAACCTGTGGCCTTCATCAGGGCTGTTTAGAAGTGATACGTCGGAAGTAAAACATCGATCGAAGCAGTGCGAATCACGTAAAAGTGGAATACCTGATTAAAACTGTGAAGTGTTACAGATTAATCTTAATATTTGCAATATTACTGATGGCAAAGAATTATGTACGTATCAACCATAACTTCCATTAAAGCCTTTATAAACTGGACAAAGGATAGAACTGCGTTAATTTTTTCATGGTTCATAATGCTGGGTATTATTAACATACTCTATGTTGAGAAAGACTTATTTATCGTTAAAAAAAAAGGGGGGGGACATTTGCTGAAAGCGAAAAAATTGAAAATGGATTCTCATGATTAGGGCCTGTATTTTAACGTGAAACTAATGTGCAAATCTGGAATTGGCTTCTTATGCCTTTCGTAGTTGCACCATAGACCAGTTATCTGTCACTTTTCCCCCTGTACGGACTTGATAGCTAAATTATGTGTCCACTACATTTCCATCCTGGAGGGAGTCTTCTATATCAGGCGTTTGTCTGTCCCTCAACATACAGACGAGAATCTGGATTTGGACGTGCAAAAGGACATAGAGGATGAGTGGAATGGGCTAGTGACATTGTGGTAAAGGAAACAGAGAAAGAATGGCAGAAAGGAAGAGGATGTTCCCGACGACAAGCATAGGCGGAAACGCCAAGTGATGGCAGGACGCATCTGCCGTAACCTCTGCTGGAAAAAAGAGACGAAGGAAACTGTTAAATTAGTCCTGAAAGAAGTTTTTTTTTAGGGAAATAACTGAGCTGATTTTTAAGGTTGTTGAACTTTTTTTTTTTTTGATTGTTTGGTAGGAACACAGAAGTTATAACTATATCTATTGGATTGTAAACTGTATAAATGTGAAGTGAAATTGAATTAAATAAATTCAATCTTACATATCCGTTGCTTTTCATATGGGACTGATACATTTGGGAGAAGTGATAGATTTATTTACTGTGCTTTTTATGAGGATTTTTGCGAACTAGTATAATACTTTACGTATTTCTATGTGATATAAATACTAATATCTGAAACATATTATTCACACCCCACACAAAATCTGGTAGCAGATCTAGTTGCTTAATTTAATCAACATTTTCGTGTCGCCGATGAGAAATTTAAAACGAATACAAAACAGACCAGATATTTCTATTTCGCGTTTGGCTTTTTCCTTCAATTTTCGTAGAGAGGTAGGTAATTGTTCTCTAAATAATTAATCTGAAACAACACGAGTTCGATTTAAATTAAGTTCACTTTTGTTCATACTCCATGTTGTATACGTTCCAAATAACAATTGACAGCTGTAATGGAAAAAGATAATGTGTAGTTTAATATTACAGAAAGACACTTGCAGGTATTTTTCTGTATTAATACAACACTAGTTAGCATGCACTACAAATCAACAAGCATTTTAAAATCCCCACAGTAGGAAGAGGCGTTGAACAAAGCAAAACGAGTGGAACATAAATTTTCTTTTGTTTCTGGCTGTACGCCTTGTCGACGTCGAGATCATTAGAGGCGAGAAAGAACTGGAGACAAGGAATGGATAGGAATTCGATAATGGCCTTTTGAGGGAACCATCCCGTCATTCACTTGAAGTGGTTTGGAGAAACCATGGAAAACCCAAGTCTGCATGACTGGACCAGGATTCGAACCCGCGTCCTCCCGAATGCGAGGTCAGAGCGTTACCCCTCACCCACTACGCTCGGTGAAGCATAAATATAACTAAAGAAGACTGGGTGAAAGAAGTATTTTCAGAAAACTTGTATTACTACATGAATATCTAACTGAACAATCCTTTGAAACTGATCCTTCCGAATTTAATGTTTTCTGCACTGTATAACGATGTTGCCACCGGACAAATTCTCTGGGCAATGTATTACAACACGCCTCTGCTGTTACTTCACGTTTAAGCTGTATTTGTGTTACGATGCTAGCCAACTGGTTCCTTTTACTATATTACATTTAATAACTTCGCCATATTACCCGAGCATTCAGGAGGTACGTGAATAAATGAAAACACTATACTGTCAAGAAGTCATACTACGAAATAAAGCTAAACTACGTATAAACACTTCATTAAAACTTGTCGCTGTTGCGTTGTAATAGGAGAAACTTGCAGGATCGTTGGTATAACTTTATAGCTAAGCCGGTAGTAATACGCTCGTAACTTGATCGTTAAGTGTGAGGTATAATCCAATCATCGCATTCAGTAGCATAGTGACTTTTTATTTCATCCTCTTTTGTGTCCAATGAATTTAAAAATTAACAGTTCATTTAAATAGTAATGACAATTCCGATCTATGAAAGATTCTAAAAGGCTTTCGTTAGTTGAAGGAATAAGGCGAAACTATAAAAGCTCTTTATATTTTTTGATGGATTTTGAGAACTCATTTGTTTGTTGTCTCTAAATGTTTAGAAAATAAGAAACAAATCATTCAAAACACATTGTACCTTATCTTGAAATATTATTTAAATTGAGTCTAGACACTTGCTGCTTACCACAGGACTGGAAAAGTGCAATAGTAGTACCGGTACATAAGGGAGGGGTGAGAAATAGAGTTGAGAATTACAGGCCAATCAGTTTGACATCAGTGGTAGGTAAATTAATGGAAAGATTGATATGCAACCACATAAAAAATATATGTGAGGAACGTAATTGGTTTTCAAGCAGGCAACATGGTTTCAGGCAAGGATATTCATGCGAATCTCAGTTGGTGGGATATATGCAAGATATTTCAGATGAAATGGACAAGGGAGGCCAAATTGATAGTGTAGCACTAGATCTGTCTAAGGCATTTGACAGAGTAAGCCATAATATGGTAGTAAATAAGGTAAAAACCATTGGAGTGGATAAGAAAGTCATTTGCTGGATAGAAGAATTTTTAAAAGGTAGAAAACAGAAAGTTAGGGTAGGAAATGTAGTATCAAAAGAAGTGGAAGTAAAAATGGGTGTGCCACAGGGTAGCGTATTGGGACCATTGCTATTCATTATTCTAATGAATAATTGTGTTGATTGTTTACTATCTGAAATTAGATTGTTTGCAGATGACATAATGCTGTATAAAAGAATCAAAACGATAGAGGATTGTAAATAGTTGCAGGGTGATCTGGACAGGATATCTAATTGGGTTGGTAAACATGGAATGAAGATAAATGCAAAGAAGAGTCAGCTTATTAGATACACAAATAAAAAACAAAAGGTTAATTATGAATATAAGATGGGGAAAGAATTGCTTGCTGAAGACTTGAAATGCAAATATCTTGGAATTACTTTTGATAACAAACTTAACTGGGCAGGACACATAGGACAGGTGGTAGGAAAAGGTTTCAAAGTTCTGCACTTGTTGGAGAGTGATGAGGGGATGTACGAGAGAAGTCATGGAATTGGGTTACAAAACTTTGGTCAGACCATTGCTCGAATATGGTAGTGTAGTATGGAACCCACATTTTACGTATCAGATACAGGAATTGGAGAGGGTGCAAAGAAGGGCTGCTAGAATTGTTTTTGGAAATTATCGCAGAATGCAATCAGTGACGGATATGATAAAGGAGCTGGAATGGGATTCATTGCAAGACAGGAGGAGGATGAGGAGGGTCATGGGAGTGTACAGGGCATATACTGGGGATGAGGCATGGAAAGATATTGCAATAGGTATGAAAAGTAGTGCATGGAAGGGAAAAGATGACCATGACCACAAGCTGGCACTCCATTTCAGGCACAAGGGTGTGGGAAGATTCTCTTTTTTAGGTAAGGGTGTCAGGGATTGGAATGAGTTACCAAGAGAAATGATGAATAATTTACCGAAAACTTTGAAGGAATTTAAAGATAAAATTTGTAGAGGGCAAATGTAGGTGGGTGCAGGATAGGGGGAAGATGCCACCGGAGCCTGTGCTCCATTGCAATTGAATTAAATTTTTTTAAAAAAAATTACCCGTACCTGTCAACAACATTAAAAAATACCAATATATCTTTTACCTCTCATTTCATTGCAGAATGAAGATTTCTTGTCAGTTTTACTGCATCTAAACTAAGGATAATTCATCTTTGGCGATATTGTTTTCAATCAGTTTTCGTTTCAAATAATATTCCACTTTATTTCTGTTTTACTATTTTAAATCTAAAACAACTCGTTGGTTACCGAGTGTCAGATAAATACTTGCATAGCGTTTATAGGTCTGCCGATATTTGTTAGTATGACGCCCACGCATGTCGTAATAAGCGAAATATGAAGACACCAAGTTGATTATGCTTCACTAACGCGATTAAACACCCAGTGCTTCCTAAACTTGGTTCTGCTTCCGGAAGCTATGTTAATCAAATTGTATTCAAATTTCAGCACTTTATATTTTCGACACAGATATTAAATTGTAAATGTAAATATTTACAGAGGTGCTTATTACGTTATTCTAATTTAAGGCAACTCCAAAAACTTCTTTACTTCTTTTTATTCGTCTCGTTGCCATAATTTATTCTCGTTTAGACTCTGATTCTTTGCATTTATGGTCATTGTTAATTAATTAAAATAAAAGTTAATATCCTCAAGCAATCAGATTTTGTTAATAAAGTTTATGAATATAAGTGATTTTTGTCTTTTACAAACATCAATCCATGTAACACTACAATGATACTCACTCGAGTAACAATTTGTTTTTAGTAATTTTGTTTATTATTGAACTCGAAGAAACAATTCTTTCGGACCGATAAAATTCTCTCTTTTCTTTTTAAGACCAAACTTCCAGCTAGAAAATCGTGTTTCTTTTCACTCTAGCGTGTTTATTATTTAAAAACTCGTGTTAGAACAAGACGTGACGAACATAACATGTATATTTAGTTAGAAACACCCACGCCCCAAGCTCTGACTCGAACCCATCACCATCTACAATTAAGAAACTATCAGGGTCTGCTTGGTATCTTAATGCATTTAAAATTATTTAATGAAGTCTGTCAAGAAAAACTAACGGGAAATATCAAAACAGTCTGTTGCGAGTAATAAAGAAATAGGAAATATTGACGATGGAAGTATCCAATGATTTTCCTGTAAGTGGTATAAATAAGTATGCTTCCTGTTTTGGCTGTTAATATTGGCTCACACACTGGATTCACTGCCTGGAGTCCGGCTTAGTGTGTGAGTGGTTTTAATAACATTGTATCGTTCATGACGCCGCAACGATTGACAAGTTGCAGAGTAGATTGTGAACAGCAATTCATCGTTTTTTTTTGCCATCAGTCTTTTCGACTGGTTTGATGCAGTCCTCCATCTCTTCCTATCCTGTGCTAACCTTTTCATCTCAACATACCCCTTACAACCCACATCCTCAATTATCTGCTTCATATATTCTAATCTCTGTCTACCTCTACAGTTCTTACCTTCGACTGTTCCCTCCACTAACAAATTAACAAATCCAGCATGTCTCAAAATATGACCTACCAGCCTGTCTCTTCTTTCTGTAAGCTTCTTCCACAAACTTCTTTCTTCACCCATCATTTCCAAAACTCTTTCATTTCTTACTTTGTCTGTCCACTTAATTTTCAGCATTCTTCTGTAGCACCACATTTCAAATGCTTCAATTTTCTTTCTTTCCGGTATTCCTAAAGTCCATGTTTCGCTACCATAAAGTGCTGTGCTCCACACATAGAGTTTTAGAAAGTTCTTTCTAATCCTTAGATCAATATTTGAAACTAAAAGGTTTCTCTTTTTCATGAAGGCTCTTTTTGCTAGTGCTATTCTGCTTTTAACATCATTCTTGCTTCGACCATCGGCTTGTAATTTTACTTCCCAAGTAACAGAAATTCACTTACTTCTCCTATTGCATCCGATCCTATTTTTATATTTAATCTACTAGTATTGGTATCATTTCTGCTACATTTCATAACTTTTGTTTTGCTTTGATTTATATTCAGTCCAAAATCTTCCTTCAGTATTGTGTTCATGCCATTCAGTAACTTCTCAATATCCTCAGCCCGTCTCTGCTAACAAGACAATGTCATCAGCAAATCGTAGCATACTGATTTTTTCTCCCTGAACACTTATGCCAGCATGGAAATTTTCTTTGGACTTTCTTCATGGCTTCTTCTACATACAAGTTGAATATTAACGGGGATAGACTACAACCTTGTCTCACACCCTTTTTAACTGATGCATGTCTCTCGTGATTCTCTACTTTTATTACTAGCCACTTGATTCTTATATAGTTTATAGAGGATTCTTCTATCTCGATACTTTAGACCTGACTTCTTTAAAATTTTGAACATCTTGTCCCACCTAACATTATCAAAAGCGTTTTCTAAATCCACAAACTGCCATAAAAGTATCATTTGTTTTTCTTGATCCGCCCTTCAAGTATTAAGTCTTAAAGACAGAATTGCTTCCCTTGTACCACGATTTTTCCTAAATCCAAATTGATCTTCACCTACTATCTCTTCTACTACCCTTTCCATCCTTCTGTATATTATTCTGGTCAGTAATTTTGAAGCATGTGATGTTAGACTAATGGTGCGATAATTCTCACATTTGTCGGCTTGTGCTTTCTTTGGAAGTGTGAAGATGATATTTTTATTAAAATCAGTTGGAATTTCTCCTGTTTCATAACTTTTTGATATCAGCTTGAATAATCTTTCGATTCCTTCTTCTCCTAGGGATTTAAGAAGTTCTGCCGGGATCTCATCAATTCCAACTGCCTTATTTGCTTTCAAAGTCATTCAGAGCATTATTAAATTCCGTTCTCAAGACAGGATCTCCTAAGTCATCAATGTCGACATCGCCTTCCTCTTCCATTACACTATTGTTCAGGTCGTCCTCATCATACAGTTTCTCAATGTATTCCTTCCATCGGTTAGCTCTATCATCCGAGCTTAAAAGAGGTTTCCTCTTGGCAGCTTTAATGTTACACCTCTTTTCTTCATTTCTCCAAAATTCTGTTTGATCTTTCTATATGCAACATCTACTTTACCTATGACCATTTCCTTTTCTACTTTCTTCACACTTATCTTCGTATCCATTTTTCTTTTGCTATTTTGCATTTCCTGTTTATTCGATTTCTAAATTGCCTGTATTGTTCTCTTTCCTGCTTTATCTTGAGCATTTTTGTACCTTCTCCTCTGATCCATCAGCTCCAAAATTTCTTCTGTGATCCAAGGTTTTCGGGCAACTTTTTCCCTAAAGCCTAATGTTTCTTTACCTGCTTTGATTATTTCGGTCTTTAATGCATTCCATTCGTCCTCGGTTGACCTCCTTTCAGAGTTACTTCTTAGACCTAAGTCTACCATTTCTGCAAATTTTTCTCTCATGCTAGATTGTTTCAGTTTATTCACTTCCAGTCTGTTCTGCTTATACTGCTTCCTTATACGCTTGAATTTGAGCCTGCACTTCATTACTATCAAATTGATTCCTGAACCTCTGTTTGACCATGATATAATCTAGCTGATATCTGCCTGTGTCTCTAGGACGTTTCCAGGTGTATATCCTTCTTGCATGGTTCTTAAACAGAGTGTTTGCCACTACTAGCTTATATCTTTCACAAAATTCTATCAACCTGCTTCCTCGCTCATTTCTTTCTCCTAGACCAAAACTTCCTACAGTATTCCCCTTTTTTCCTTCTCCCACTATCGCATTCCAATCGCCCATGATTATTAGATTTTCCTCCCCCTTCACATATTGGATTAATTCTTCAATTCCAGCATACATTTTCTCTATTTCTTCATCATCTTCCTGTGACGTTGGCATATACACTTGTACTAATGTGGTTGGGACGGGCTTAGTTTATAACCTCATCAAAATAATCCTGTCACTAAACTGTTCATAATAACTCACCCGTTTCCCTACTTTCTTGTTCATTACAAATCCTACACCAGTGACTCCATTGACAGCTTGTGTGCTAATTATCCCGTGTTCCCCAGACCAGAAATCCTGTGCGTCCTTCCATTTAATCTCACTAATCCCAACAACATCTAACTTAAGTTGTTCCATCTCCCTTTTTAAGTTTTCTAACCTACCTGTCCTATTCAGACTTCTAACATTCCACGCTCCGACTCGAAGAATGTTTCTATCCATTCTGATGACTCCTCCCTGAGCAGTCCCCACCCGGAGATCCGACTGGGGGACTATTTTACCTCCGGAATATTTTACCTAGGAAGAAGCCATCATGATATATGTAATTTGAGAGGATTACATGTCCTCGGGATATCCTTTGGGTCTTTAATGCAGTGGTTTCCCGTTGCCTTCTGCATCCCCATGCCGTTGATCATTTCTGATTCATCCTCCTTTAGGGACCGTTTCCAACCCCAAGGGCAAGAGGGTGCCCTGAATCGCTCCCTGCTCTTCCGCCCTCCTTTCGGAGGCCGTTGGCAAGCATTGGGTGACTCCTTATACCGGGAATCTTTCAGTCGCCAGAGCCTCGTCCGTGCAAACAGGGTGCACCACGTGAAGGAGAGGTTGACATTTGGTTGGAAAAGGCTAGTATAGTCTCTCCCAAAGCCTTACACCCCAATTCATCGCTAGCCCAAAAGAAATCTTGATCAAACTCCCAGCTATGTATATTCATTTGAATCCCGGACTCGGCTGTAATTATAACTAACCTTCGCTTCTGACTTGCTTTGTTAATGTGAAGATGCTGTGACACTCCACGGTATGGATTCCACGTTAAACTGGTGGGTTCCCACTACCTGGAGAGAGAACCAGGTTAGGTTAGTCGGTTAGAGGCGCATTGCGCAACTCTGTAACTAGGTCTTAAAGATCACATGTAAATATATTGTTAGCCGTTATGGAAACAACTCCAGGCGAGTGCCGGATGGCTCCCTCAAAAGGCCATTCCTTTCCAATCCTCCTCCCCCCCCCCTAAAATCGTCTTTCGGCCCTAGTAATCTGACCGTCGACCAGCCAAGGAAAAAATAAACATCAAATGTAATTTCATTTTAGACTGAAATTAGTTCTTAGCACAAGACCAAATTTCTAGGAACAGAAATGTTGAACGTTGATCGATAAAAGATTTGGTGTATTGCGTCACTGCCAATGAATCCACTCCTAACAGTCTGTCAGAGGAAACATTTCTCATGCTTAGAGAGCCAGTTGTGTGCTGTCAAATGCAAAGTGTCTGCCACAAGTTGCAATTGACGTTCGCCCTTAAATGCGTATCGACCTATTTTACGCCTGAACGAAGGATCCTTGGACTAAATGGAGTAACAATAAATGTAATCGGGGTCAGAAGTAGCAGCTTGAGTAGCCAAAGTTGCACTCTTTGATTTCATGGCTATAACACGCTATTTGTTGGTTTCTTTGTACATTCTACGCTAAGTTATAGACCATATCAGCTTGAACCAATTGTTTACCAAGTTTTACTTTGTTCACCATGCCTTCTCTTTAGCTTTTGCCTTAGAAAGCGTGGTTTTAAAAATCTAGGGAGCTCAAGCAGTAGGTAAAGATCCGAACAGTCAAACAAGCTAGGTTAAAAAAAAAAGAAGAAGAAAGAAATGACAAATGTGAAATATTTTATATAAATAATATAAAATATTATTATTAAATTAGACTTAAATTTATTTAGAATTTTTATTATTGCTATACTGCCAAAAAATAAAAAATTGTATTTTATGCAATATTTCTTATAGTTACAATTTAAAAATGCTACACAGGATTAAAAAAATGTAAACTAGTTACTAAATTCGAGTTTTTTTGAAAAATAGTGTCTTTACTGATGCAAACTTATTGATGAAATGTCGATAATTCCTAGAAACTACCTTTACCCGGTTTGGACGCTACCAGGTATTTTAACATAAACTTATTCGAGTGGCATCAGTAATCTCTTACACTTTGCTTTGATTCAGTAGTGGAGCGACTGCCAGTTTGAAATTAATTTAGCTATTATTACCACAAAGTTATTGATTAAACGTCAATAACTACTTAAGTGGCGTAAAGCCAAAAAAAAGTTATCACTCTGTACGAATTTTTGCGGATTCTCGGTAGTTTTTTCATTTCTGTTGTCTCGCATAGTTACTGCTACTTTCGTCCATTTCAGGATAGTTTTTATTGTAAACCTACTTCAGCATTTCGCGAGATACAGCACTGTATGTAAAAGATTATTAAACGCTCATCGAAGATCACATCGAACGGTAATTTTTTCTTACCTCTCCATCTCTTCAAACCAAGTGATTGGATGATGTTTGCAACAACTGATGCCAATTAATAAGTTCACCAAAAATTGCGTCTTGTGATAAACAAATTTTCTTCTTTAATAGTTGGATCAGTTTTGACAACTGTAGCTACTAGCAACAAAACACACTGTCTACCTAGTAATTAATTTAATTAACACGTCATTACGCTGCAATGTAATTTCAAGTACAATCTCACATGTTTTATTCTCTATCTTCATATCTTCATTCAATTTCTTTCAGTGTTTTTTTTTTATTATTATAATAAAGTGGCATGAATATATTCAGTAGTTTTTTTTACTTAAATGTTGATTTACCCCTGGTGTATATGACTATCATCTTCGAATGATTCACTGAACTTATTGTTTGAAGAGTTAAGACACTTATCTGGCACTCAAAAGTATGAAATATTTTATTTCTTCCTGCTTCTTGTAGTTCAGCTAGAAATATTGAGTATCATATCTTCCGTACAATAAAGATTGAATGAGTTTTCCAATTGGTTCGTAAATGTCCTTCTAAATACATTATCCTCTTATCTTAGCCAAGAGTCTGTTATTTGCTATTGTACAGAACGCTTTTCAAAAATTCAGAAATAAGTTCTGTCGGAGATGCTACATCTAGACGATAAAAGCATGAGAGAATAAAGCGAACCATTCTAGTTTTGAGAATACAGTTTTCTTCAGTTATAGCACTGAAAAGAGAAAGAATTACATCAAAATTGTTAAAAATCGCTGGTTCTTTGATGTATAAGTGGAAAATGTCAAAGCTTATCGAATGAATACATTACATATTTTAGTTTCTAGTTTTCAGGTACGTGACTGTAAGCTAGATAGGCCTGCTATTGGAGAGGACGTGAATTCAAATATTCGTCCACTCATTCAGATTTCAGTTTCCCAATCACTCGAAAAGAGAGCCGGGATAGTTCCTTCAAAACGCCGTGGCCAAATTCCTTTCCGTTCTTTGTACCTAATCTCCTTCCACCTCTAATGACTTCAACATCGGCAAGGCGTAAAGCCAGGCGGGAAACAAACGAAGCCTTCACATTAGTTAAGAAAAGTTATTTCAGAAATGCAGGTCAGTTTTTAGGTCTGTAAAAATTTTGGGTTGAAACGGGGTGCTTGCAATTTCCGGTCAGACGCTTTAACCAACTGACCCACGAAAAGTTTTATCAAATACAATAAAAACTTTAAAGGCTTTACTTTAAGTCAAAGTTGAAAGGCAACGTTGGGTGAAATTCCAAAATGTTGTTTGCTGGGTATAAGAGAATCGAAACACATTTCATAGTTATTTTTAATGTGAAGAAATTCTTGAATCATTGTCCACTGAAAGAGCTTTACACCCAGTACGTAAAATTTTTATACTGCGTCAACTGTTTCGCCCCTTTTTTTCCGACTTTAAAGATTAGTTTCCCGTTATCTAATTGGTCCAAACACTTGAAATGTCTAAGCGTGTAGTCTGGTTAAGCTATCAATCTCAGATTCTGGATGGTTGCACCATTGAACAGACATTATGAGTAGGAGCATGGTAATGATACAAAGAAACAGTCATAAAAGTTCATATCGATTAGGCTTCATTCTGACAGATGGCTCTTGAGTGGATGTGCGTAGTGACTGTTTTTTCTCTAAATATTAAGTGCTTCAAATTGCCAATCCGAAAAGTAGTGATGATTCTTCCACGTGCGTTAACGGACAATATCAGCGGTTCTCAGAAATTGTACGGAAACTTTGCTGTTGTGGAGTTCGAGCCCAGTTGTTTCCCGAGAAATGCATTAAATGGCACGGGGAACGAGAGGCCGTGGATCTGGGCTAACTGCGCCACGGAAAGTCCTCCTCGTTAGGTGCGCTTGCGTCAGTCCAGTGCGGACAGCCGACCGGAAACGGCCATCAGCAACGGCAAACAGCGCAGTCAAAACAAACCCGGAAACAGGACGGCTATAAGCTACACTATACCAGGTGCGGGAAAAACATTATTAATACCAACCCAAGACCCGCCATTGTGGCGCTGCGGGTAGGTAAAACGGGACCAGGTCCGTGTCCTGCTCCCGGCGTACAGCTGTCCTGACTGCGGTTTACCGCAATCATCTAAGCGAATTCTGGGATGGTCCCCAATCTTCGCCTCATACACTACACATTACACCAACAAAAATACATTTATTACACAAAAAGCTACACGTTTCTCAGACAGAGGCATTTCCTCCTCTAGGTGAAGAACGCCGGGTGCAGCAAACAAGCTTTGAATTCGGCTTAATACTCTGGCATCGCATTCGGGAGGACGCCGGTTCGAATCCACGCCCGGGAATCCAGATTTGGGTTTTCCATGGTTTCCCCAAATCACTCCAGGCAAATGCCGGGATGCTTTCTTCAAAAGGCCATGGCCAAATTTCATCCCGTTCCTCCAGTCCCATTCCGCCTCTAATGACCTCGACGTCGACGAAGCATAAAGCCATAAGCTAAAAAAAAACTCGGGCAGGACTCAAGTCATCCCCCTATATCACGAATAGTAATTTAGAGTCTGTATAGCTTTGTAAATTATTAATTTTGTATTGTTTTTGTTCTTGTCAGCGATCATTAGATTGTACATACACATTGTTAATAAAGCAATTATTAAAAACGATGACGCGTGTAATTAATGGCTTTTTACTGATATCTTCGTGATCTTGAATCATCACAAAATTCATGTCAAATTTTAGTAAATTAGAATTAAAAGTGTGATAACATGCGGCGCTTTGTACTAACATACCTCTCCATCTTCAGCGATCTTATCGTGCAGCAGAGCGACAGCTGAAACACAAATCGTACAAATACATTGCCACTGTAATAAAAGTAGAAAAAAAGAAACAAGGTACTCTGCTCATGTCCCGTTCACAAAAACTGTATGAAGATGTTTACAACGTCAAGCTACATATTATTTATTATATTATATTACATTAAATTTAAATTCTTTGCTGCTATTTCTTATCAAATGGAGGCCAATGAAATATTAGCATCCTGACCACGAACAATAAAATATAATAAAATATTATTAGAATAAAAAATAATGTCTGTTGATGTCTATGTTCCTGCAATATAGATACCAACCATTTTTTTTTGAATGAACATTATCTGTTTATTTATAATTAAAATTTTAATGAAAATTATTACACTAGAATATCCACTATGTTTTGAATGTAATACATGGCTCTTCCTTTTTTCTTTTTAATTACAATGTATTTGTATATTATATTACTTCTATAAAATCAAAAGAGATATTATAAATTACATTTTATTTATATTTAATTTTTATCACTTAAAACATAATGTAATTTTTTTATAGAAAATATATAAACTGCTGTTTAAATTTAAATTATTTTCATTCGTTGGGAAAAAAATTATTTTGATTGAATATGTTTTCATACGTCGAGAGTTGTGAAACATTTCAAGTTCATTTGATGTGAACCCATTTTATTCATACTTTATGATGAATTAAAATGATTTTGTTCCATACTTGTTTTCGTTTAGATACAACAAATTTCGACGTGCAGGTGATTGGCGGTAGTGCGACGCGGTACAGAACTATTTATCGACTGCTCGCAGGAGCTATAAATGTTTGGCTGTCGGATGTTTTGTCCAGTTCTTCCAGACCCCTGACTACGAAATCGGACTAAAATAATTTGGCTGATACGCTGAAGAAACGATCATGGGTGATTAAGACTTTCTTGTCAACAACATTTCCATGTCTTTCATTGCATAAGAACTTATATTTCACTTCTCAGGGCACAGACCCAACCAAACGACAGCGGACTACGTTATGTAACCGACAACAAACCGCGATAAGTCAGTCTCACTAGAGATGGTCTCACAGACATCTGACAATTTGCAGTTGTAGTAACTTTCGCATGTTTTGTCATGAGAAACCCATCCGACATGACTCAATTCATTTATTATTTTCGTTCTGGGAACATTTTAACTGTTTTAATTTTATTTTACCTATAACGTTTGCTAAGTGGACCGCTAAACTTTTCCAGTTACTAGATATGATAAAACAATTTCGGAAGCCATACTACATTTTAAGTAACCTAGAGGCAAATGGCAGCATTAGATGTCTGTGTGGTACATTAGCACTTACAGGGTATCGCCTTCAGCTCAATAAGGAGAGGTATAAGCCATGGAGTATCATCAAGTTCTTGCATCTGCATCTACAGACAAAAACAACGAAGTAAATTCACGATTAATGGAAAATATTATGTAGGGAGAAATTCCCATCCTTGTATCTAACTAGAAACTACAATATTCTAAATTGGTAAAATATCAGATGGCCAAAAAATAGTTTCCCCCCCCCCCTCCAGAGACGATGCCACTGTAACAAAGAAAGTGAGGAAGATAATGTAGAAGACAGGAGTGTGAGTACTGGTTGTAGCTGCCTTAGTGACCAGCTATGTATCATGTATGACGTTTTGACGATGGGCGCATCTTTGAGACTAGGGTTGAAGTTATTTCAGACGTGAAACTGTGTTTCATTGCAGAAACACTATTATAAAAAATGGCTTGCGTAAAGTGAAAAACTGCCTACAGAAATGTATTACCAAAAACTATTACTATATATAGAGGATTAACTGCGCAATGGTGTTACAATCGGCCCAGGCCCAGGCACGAAGTTTTAGATACCCTGTTGTACAATATGTACTGTCATTTATGGATAAGAATATTTCCCTTCTTCGTGCATATAATAATAATAATAATGTTACTGCAACAATACTGCAAACAATCTCTACAAGGTTGTTACCTATTCTTATACAGGGCGTTCGCCGGGAAACGCTACCCACTGTTAGCGCTACAAGGAAGAAACTGCTCCCGGCGAGCGAGCGGTCAGCTTGCGGCATTGTTCGACCGTCGGCCGCGGACTATTTCATAATAATTATGCTTCATAAACTTGTATGTGCTAAGCATTTAAATGTGACGTCAGTTGCGGATCAACAGTGCCATCGTGGACACCCTGCAGGTACCAGTTGCAAAATCTAATCCTAGGCCCCTGGTCTATTTCTGTAATTTTATGCACCACAATTGTTTTGTACAGCTTTAAGTGAACTAGCTTTGTTACTTTCCAAGCTGACGTCTTAGATACGCCTGCCTGCTGCCCTAACTGACTTAATAATTTTTTTCGGTGACTGTTCTAGTCGAAAAGCGGTATCGTCAATTTTCTCCTCTGTGAGAATACGGTTGACCGACAGTCTCTTTTTGTTAAAAAATGAACCCGTTTCTCTTACTTTTTTAACCAGACGCAGAATTGTTGATTTAGCTGGCAGTAAAGCGCCAGGATATTCGCGACGAAATTTACTGCGACACTTTTTAAACGACTTCTTCTTCACATATGTATCGTAGAGAAATATTCTTTGTTGCAAACCGTAACGTACCATAATTTTACTCACACTCAAACACGGTACAGATTAGTAAGAGTATGAAGCCACAAACCAGCCAAACCGCAAAGAAACGTTTATTCACAACACTGTTGGGGCAGCGGAGGTGTTAAACAGTGCGGTGATTCACGGCGCCGTGTGGCGGGAGTTGCTGGCACCACTGTCCCAGCAAGTTGCCGACGGCAACAGACCGGAAGGGTAGCGTTTCCCGGTGAACGCCCTGTATTTCTACTGGCTGTTACCCGCGACTTCGTACGCGTGCACTTAGAATTTCACTGCTAGATTTCGAAATAGAAAGCAGCAAAAGATTTGTACCAAACAGCAACGAGTCTGCATAATACAGTATGACGGGAAAGTCATCACTAGGGTTCGGATCTTTGGGACACGTCATATTTTTCTCCTGCCTTCTTTTTGAGATGAAATGCGGAATTAAACACTAATTCAACGTTTCTGGTGGTATTTAAATGAGTTTTATATAGCTTATAGATGCGTATTCAGACCATTTTTCGAGTTTTGGTCATATTTCGATAATATTTATGGTCATATCGTCATATTTTGAGGAAAAATCTGGTAGTTTTTTTAATAGTACCGGGAATTGACTAGATATAGATGAGAAGAAATTAAGATAATTATTCACAGACCTGTCTGTACTACTGCTATACAGGTGGGGGGGGGGGATTATTTTCACTGTGGTCAGCATTAACCAGTCAAGAATTAAAGTTATACATTACTGTCACTCTCTAAACCTAATATTCTCCGCCAATCAATATCTCAATGGAATATCCTCAGTCATCGTTAAATCTTCAGTGGATCAGTGAGTAGACCTACCGCCATGCCGAAAATAAAATTTTCTGAAAGTGCGATGTTACGTAAGGTAATTTAGACATGACTATATCAGTACAGACGAAAGAATTCTGTTCTTTAAATTACGTGAAATTAAAGTGACTTCAACAAAAAGATTTAAAATTTAATTTCCCAATGGTGCAGCGAGTGCACGGAAACAAATTATGCTGTCTATATGAAAGCAACACTACTAGATAAAATAAATGATGTATAACTGAACATGTTTTGATGTATAGTAAGTTTATATGTTTGGTCATATTTTGTCATTTTTAGGTCATATTTGCCTGCATATTTCTCTATTTTTTGTCAAAAGATCCGAACCCTAGTCATCATTATACCACTCTACCGTCAAACCAGTCTCATGAAGAGAATCAATTTCCAAAATGTTTACAAACGAAAAAAAAAACCTGAGGTAGTGGGGAGTAGAGGTGGGCGCCGCTTACCAAAATCTCGGCGGCGGCGCGCCGAACATTTTCAGCCGGCGGCGGCGTAACGCCGGCGGCGTGACTATTTTATATATGATACTAAACGACCCGTGCGAAAATTTTGCTAGTAAAATACGATGAATAGTGAGGTTAAATGCTTGCAATGTAATTGAAAAGTAGAACCGCACTTATGTAGCAAATATTTATTTGTTTAGTGCAATAGGTACGCATCAAAACATATTACGAAACAGTTAGGAAACTTTAAAACACACTGTATGTACAACAAACTGTCACTGACCTTAACAGAATGCACACATCATATCAACATGTGTTGCTGTGCGAATAAAATGTTTACATTGAAATTGTATAGCAAAATAAAAATGCTTCCGTAACAGAAAAAAAATCCGAAAAGTTTATTGACATCTCTGTGACATCTCCTGTTGCAATCTAGGGACTTGGCTCTGAACTGTCTCATATGGGCGACCACTTTAAGTATCAAATTCCGAAAAATTCTTTCTTAATTTTTGATTTTACCTAATTTGAGATATTAAACTTTAAAACGATATGCCATTTATCGATTTCGGTTAGATATCGAAGGAGATAAAAAAATTGTAAAAATAATATTGATACTTTTTCCCTTTAAGGGTCAAATTACAAAAATTACTTTCATAAAATAAGATGCGTCCAAAGCGGACACCTTGGTCTTTAAAATGATCCTTCATTTCTCCATTCGGTTACGCATCAAACGACCAAAATAAAAAAAAATGTTTTTAGAAATGGTGATATTTTTGGTCCCTTAAGGGTTGAATTTTTAGAAAGTTCGTTCTTAAAATATGATGTGACCAAGGCGTATACTGTAATATTTTAAACGATACCTCATTTATCGATTTCGGTTAGGTATCAAGGGAGATAAATGGCTCGTGAAAGAAAAATGCGTTGTAGAAATACTAATACTTTTGCCCTTTAAAAGGTCGATTTTGAAATATTCCTTTCTTAAAATATGATGTAACGAATCGAAGACCTTAGTCTTTAAAATAATACCTCGTTTGTCAATTTTGTTTAATTATCAAGTGAGATAAATGACTCGTGACACAAAAAATCATTTTAGAAATATTGACATTTTGGCCTTTTAAGGGTCGAATTACGAAAAATTGCTTTCTTAAATTATAATGTGACCACGGCGGAGACTTTAATCTTTAATATGAAACCGAATTTATCTATATCGGTTAGATATGAAGGGAGATAAATGGCTCATGACACAAAAACGGGTTGCAGAAATATTGATATTTTTGCCCTTTAAGGGTCAAATTCAGAAAAATTCCTGTCTTAATATGTGATGTAACCAAAGCGGAGATCTTAATCTTTAAAATGATACTTCATTAAACGATTTCAGATAGGTATTCAGGGAGATAAATGACTTGTAACAAAAAAAAAAAAAAAAAAAAAAAAAAAAAAAAAAAAAAAAAAAAAAAAAAAAAAAAAAAACAGAAGTATTGACATTTTTGCCCTTTAATAGTCGAATTCCGAAAGATTCCTTTCTTAAAATATGATATGACCAAATTGGAGACCATAAGCTTTAAAATGACGCCTCATTCATTGATTTCGGTTAAGTATGAAGGGAGATAATGGCTTGTGACAAAAAAATACCTTATAGAAATAATATATATCATATAGATGTACATATCATTACTTCGTCTCAAAAACAGAAAATAAGTAACGTTTCACTTATATATTCAGATTCTTACAGGTTTTTGTACTCTTTGTAGTTCTCATGTACAAAGATATTTTATTTGGGTGAAGTGAGCTTAGGCTAGACCTTTTCGTTGAAATGGCTAGCCTAGTCACAAAAAATACAGAAAATACTCTTTCGTTCAGTGTGCTTGTGCAGGCACACAAAGAAAAGTCTAGGTAAGGTCAGAAAACCAAGGAAAGTCTTTTTTTTAAATTTGTTTCTGGCACATTAATGGCAGTGATTACTTACTTGATATACAAGGGGAAGAAAGGAAGTAATGGTCTTTTGTATTGACTCCAAATATGTGTCTACTTCTTTGAGACCCATAAAACGATAATCCAAAGGTAATACTGCTACGACCGCTCTTGTGGCAGCGAATCGTTTGCTAACTTCTGCCACCATGTTGCGATTAAGCCGAAATATAGTCAATAATTCGTCATCTAAGAAGGAATTCATGATCTCAATTACTTCAGAACGGAACAGAAGATTCACATTCATTGTACATATTTTTGAGACGACATGACCTCAACTGCTTCGCGAAACCTTATCAAAATGTTACTAGATGTTTTATATCTAAAAGAGATTCGGCTCACTTTGCATTATTTCATCTTGTCCAATGTTTCTAAACATTTGTTATGTCACAGTTGCATACGTGGGTTAAACTTAACTTTCCAGCTCTTTGGAAATCTATGCCAACAAGTTGGTCTTTCAGTTTAGCTAGAAAGGGTGTATATAACACTTCCTGATCCTGATACGAATAGCGAGCTCTCTTCAACTACTTCATCCAATCTTTCTGTGTGTACTTGTAACATCTAATCGTTTTCTAAAATAGGATCGGTCTCATCATTGAACGACGTTATCAAGGGAATCCATAAACTCTTTTTCCATTTTTGGCATGTGTTACAAGGGGTATATCTCTCTCTCTCTTGACAATCTTCTTACATTCTTTTTACGAGTCTTTCAATTTCTGGAACTCTGTTTAGGCCTCCACTGTAACGAGATTATGGAGCCCATGACCAAGACACAGATTGATGTTCCATATTAGCTAGCCAACGAAACTGCTGTCGCACGTTTTCTCCAGCATCAATGACAGCTAGAATTTCTATTCATTCAGTCTCAACTGTTTCTTTATATCTCTTATCATGCCTTCTATTTTGCCGCCAGTCTTCATTTCCTCCATACGTTGAGTACTCATGGTTAAATACTTTGTTTTTACCGCATTTAGGCTAGCTAAGAAATAGACTTGATTGGAATTCACGATTTTCTTCTTATTAGCTTTTTCTATCACTAAACTAACGAAATCTTTCCAACAAAAACTAGTTTCGCTGAGACAGTCATATAACACTATTAAATGTTATAAAACTCTCTGGTTTTATAACATTAGTTTTAGCTTATTCGGTCATTTTGACACCTACTTATTAACTCAATTTAACGAAAAATTTAAAAAACGCCTCATCGTGTTAGGAAGTGTTTCTCAAGGACACGCCGCGAAGCAAAGGGCGGCGGCGGCGGCGGCGCGCCACTGAGACACGGCGGCGTCACGCCGGCGCGGCGCCCACCTCTAGTGGGGAGGTGGGAGTTACATGAGGGCACCGAGCGTGGTGGGTGAATGGTTAATGTTCTGGCCTCGCATTCGGGAGGACGCGGGTTCGAATCCCCGTCCGGGCATCCAGATTTGGGTTTTCCATAGTTTCCCCAAATCACTCCAGACGAATGCCGGGATGCTTCCTTCAAAAATGCCATGGCCGAATTCCTTTCCGTTCCTTTTCCCCAGTCCCATCCCGCCTCTAACGACCTTAGCCGTCGACGAGGCGTATAAGCCGAAAAAAAAAAACTGAGGGCAGCTTCAATTTCATCTCTTCTTTCTTCAGCACAAGCCTCGGATTATTGGGTTCTAATAACTTTAGCTGCTCGGATTTTTTATTATTTTTTTTTTTTACTTATGGCTTTACGCCTCGTCGACGTCTAGGTCATTAGAGGCGGGATGGGTCTTGGGACAATGGGAAGGAATTCGGCCATGGCCTTTTGAAGGAAGCATCCCGGAGTGATTTGGGTAAAACCTAAATATGGATGCCCGGGCGGGGATTCGAACCGGCACTCTTCCCGAATGCGAGGCCAGAGCGTTAACCACTCACCCACCACGATCGGTAGCTGCTCGTGCTCTGCTAGAGTTACACCTTAGGTCTGGTTTACGCCTGCGAGGCATATCAAAAAAGAAGACAAAATAAACTGATGCCAGAAACTTTTTGGTAGACGCAAATTAATAGTACGGTCCAGCGCAAATCGAAATCTATACTAAAAATAAGTTCTGTCTGGAAACGAAAATTATTAACAGATCTTACACTAAATGCGAGAGAAGCACAGCCTGAGCGACCGTTGTAAGATTACAGACTTACACAAGTGTCCGTCTGACTGTCACCATTCGATAAATTAGCAAAATTTTATGACTAAAACTGTAATTCATACCGAAAAACGTATCCTGTCTCTTTACTAAGATACAAAGTATTACCTTTTCAAATTACATCAATATCGGTATTGCCACTTAGTCGTAGAGAGACAGAGATTTTATTTCGTATTTATAATATATTAGCGTAGATCGCACACAAACTGACTGCGAGAAAAACAAAGCCTGAGGGACTAATTTAGCGTAAAAAAGTAAACAGGTACTGCATTGTTCGGCCACCTACGATTTGCCACGCATTCCACCCCTAATTTGTGGGAACTATAATTTAACATGGAATCCGAAAAACGGAATGTCCATGCGTGGCTCATACGATTAAAAAAAACTTAAATATTCTTGCTCCCGCCGGGATTTGAACCGCAGACCACACTCCAAACATATATTTTTTTAAAAAAAGCAAGCGCCTTAACCACTACGCGCCAATAGAGAGACTTAAACATGTTATGAGACTTTCTATCATCACTCAGTTAGTTTTTCAATATTCCACGACAATATATATTATTTCTACAGTAAAAGATATCCTCTGTCCTTCTTAATGGCATATAGTATCTCCTTGTCAAATTTAATCATGAATGGCTTAGCCGTTTAAGCCTGGAAACGAAACAGACACACAGTGAGAGTTACTATCGCATTTATAATATTCGTATAATTGAAAGGAGTTGAAGACCTCCAACAAAAAGTAAGCGTATCATTGAGCAAAGAAAAAAAAATACAGCTCACTGTTGATAACTGATACATTTTTCAATGCAAATGACTGATCTGTTGCTGTGTAAATTTTGTAATTAATTCGTTGGTCCTTATTAATAACTAGAACAGTATTTTCATGTGAGGATAGAGGAGATACAGTGAAACCTCATGTCAGCCTTCGCAGAAGATAATTTTGAAGTCTAACGTCCCCTTCTGACGGATTAGTCACAGTGAATAGTGTAGTTTTCCCTCACAGTGATTGCAGAAGAACCGTAACGAATAAATTGCCGACAAGTGACTATATCCGAGACATGTTCGATGGGTTCAACGTCACGAGTACGTGAAGGCCAGCGAAGCAGTGGTACCCGTCGTTCTTCGAAGAAGGCTTGAAAATTCCTCGCCACATGAGGCCGGGCATTGTCATGCTTAAATATGGCGTGTGGAACTTTCTACCAGAGAGGCAACCCCGCAGGCCTCTTAAATCTCCCTGATTTAGCGGTTGCTATTATGATTGCCCTCAATATGTGGGATGTTTTAACAGTGGCGTCTCAAACCATCACAATTGGCGACTGTCCGCCATGCCGCTCAACAATACAGTCAGCTCGATGGCGTTCACCACAGTAGCGTCTAACACGTGCGCCGCCATCACTGTAGGACAAGTAAGAGCGGGACTTGTCGAAAAACATTGCATTTTGCTACTCAACACGACAGTGATCGCGTTCGCTTCCCCGTTGTAGTCTGAGGCGATGGTAGTTTCTGGTGACGTAATACCATGCCTGCTATCAGGCCATCCCTCAGCAAGCGGCGTCGAACCGTCGACACAGACGTGTCCACTCGCGTTGCAGTGCTTATACGTCGATCCAACACTCTGGATAAATCTTTACAGCCATACGGACAAGATGGCGGTCATCTCGAACTGTGGCCCAATCCCTGCTCGTCGCTGTGTATGAACTTCTTGTAGTCACTGATTCAGTGTCGAAGCAGTGTGTCCTGTACGAGCCACAATGTCGCGATACGACAAGACCGTTTCCAGGAGGCCAATCATGTTTCCATGTTCGAACTCACTCATGTGCTGATATTGCGCACTTTGACGTCGATTACCGGCATGTGCTTCACGTTTGAACTTCGTCTGACGGCTCTTCACCGACTGAGAGAGGCCTAACATTGGCGTTGCTGGGCCTCCGTGCACGCCGTCTATCTGCAATCTCAGTCACTTATTACGAGTTCCTTTTTTCTAAACACCTTTCGGTTTTGGTGTGTTCAGACCATTCATTATAGGTTTTGCAATTTTAGAAACAGTTGAGTAATAGAAAACGCAAATCTCAAAGAAACGGTGTAACAATATGACAGTGTACGGCAGTTCTTGAATAATGGATACAGCATACGTTTTGTACAACTCTGATGTTGCTTGCTTCATTTTATTTATGTAGGTATTTGAATTACTGATATATTGAATTTGTTAAAACATTACACAAAACTTTTTTCAAAAGTAGTGATTAAGTAACTATCCAATTTTGAACAAAAAGTTGCGTTGCACTGAAAAGAATTATGGGAATTTTATCTATAGTATACGCAGTAAATAAAATCTTATAATTTGTAGGTACTGTTTCTAATTACATTATATTTTATTCAAACGTAACGCTTTTAATACAGTATTTCTACATTGTTACAATGGATTGTGGTGTGAATTCAAGGTGGAGGTGGATTCTTTTTTTTTTTTTATGATGTGTGCAGGTTCCGAGATAGTGTAGAACTTTTTGTGTTGGCTATATTACCGTAGTTAATACTTTACACTGCACTAGTGGAGTCAGGTTTTGACTGTGGTTGTTACCTTCTTCCTGCTGGAACTCTTCCAGCCATCGCTGTCGCCGGTTCATTCGTGGGACCCGAGAGCCCTCGGCGGCGACCTGTCAACATACAACACATTGCAGTCTGCAGAAACGTCTTCACTTTCTATTTAATGAAAGAATTACTTTGAGCATGTAAGTAACATTCAGCCTTGTAGAAGCCTTAAGGGAAAAAAATTTAAAAAACTAAGAAAGATAATGATAAGGTATCTAATTATCAATGGAAGCTATAGACAATTTCAATAACCGTTCGTTAGCTCTTTCTACTCACATACATCAAGAGATCAGCAATGTTGGTCCATTATTGTAAATCGACATCACGTTCTCCGTTTTATTAAACGCCGGAGAGTATAGTAGAAACAAAATGAATACAATCCATTCTTATTAGGCAGCAAGGCTGCACTTCCGCATCCTCAAAGAATGATATTCGGAAAGTATTAGCTCTTGTTCTTTAATCGCAACATTGTGGGAGGTTTTGTCTTCAGGCTCCGTACTCTGACGACGTGGATTTCTGCGAGTTTTGGCTGTCTCCATGTCCAAGTATACTGTTAAGAAAGAATTTACTTGATCAGTATTAAAGTCAATGACAGGAATTATGGGAGAATTGCGATAAGTCGCAAGGACAATACTATGAAGTTGATAAGGAAACGAGGACTGAAGTTGAGTAATTGCATTTTTCACTCCTAATGCCCCCTCCCTTTTTTTATTAAACCAGTAAAACTGAACAATAACGTATTATATGATACCAAACATTTAATAAATCAATAATGTCACTTTCTGGAAACCTAGAGAATATATTTTCAAAACGATCAGGATAGCAATTTCCGTGATTGTTATATTTTTATATGCAGCGTTTGACGGTATGGGCAAGAGAATTTGTAGGTTAAAGCTGTGGTATGTGGATCCTGTTTGGAATTTTCAGAGGTGCTTAACGTGTCCTGTCTTGCCGGCCCTAGCATGTTAGTCTCGAGTTGCTGAGGTAGCCGGTTCGATTCCGGCCTCGGGCATGGGTGGTTTCACCTAAATGTTGTGTCCGTCTTCTGTTGACCACGCTGGACAGGTAATACAAGTTCAGTTACAAAAAATGATGAGGACTTGAAGATTTAATGTACACGAACAGAGTCAATAATAAAACGTTGAGAAGCTGGCAAAAATGTCATCAAAAGCCAAAAGCCATAATTTTTTTTTTTTTTTTTTTTTTTTTTTTTTTGTTGTTGTAAAACTTGTCCTTTCATATCTGGCAAATTTTACTTCACGCACTGAAGTACGTTAGGACACTTTTTGGTACGATTTCACATAAATTCATCACCATTTCCGCGTTCTTTAGTTTTAGATCACTGCATTCTAATTTTGAATTTGACATTTCAGTATACTTCTCCTACACTTTTTCCATCCTAAAGATGGAAGGAGTGAGATCTAATCCTTTTAGTAACAGTGACGGATTTGTGGAATAATGCAATGACATTACTTGTTAATATGCTTAAGCAGGATTAAAGTAAAGTACTTCGCTTACAGAGAATTAAATTAGCACGAAGCTTAGATTTATATCTAACTGGATTAGTGAAAAAGCAGAGCAGACATTCTTTTATGGCACCCGCGACAGCAGATCAAAATAAATAAGGTCGGAGTGGTTCGAGTAAATTTTTTTAAAAATTGCTATCTATTTTTTTAAAAAAAAACTTAAAATGAAGTCTTGGAGTAGGTAGAATAACAAAATATTCAGAAAGAAAATATTTTTACGTTTCGTTAATCTATTTTTTAAATTTTTATTCATATTTTGAAATGTTGCTTGGTAATATTAAATATTTTTATTTAATAACGTAATGCTTTAACCTATTTAATAGGATCGATAACCGTTAATTTTTGCAGTAAAATTAACCCATTAAAATTGCTGTTTGGTAAAAATTAATAAGATATTGGGATATAAGAAAGGGAGGGGGTGACATGTTCCTTATCTAGAGATCTGCACAGGGTTAAATCCGTGCTGGCTATAAGGTGAAGAAATGTAAAAATCAATTTAAAATGAAAATAATCTGTAGTTGCGACATTAAGATTTATATTTTTAAATGAGTATTTACAAGAGCATATGGTAGATAAATATTTATAACTGTTTTCCTTATTTCAGACAAACACACAAATACTATAAAAAGGAGAGCCACATATCATTCATGGGAAAAATGAGTTACTCGTATGTGTTTACAAATGAAATAACTCAAATCATTGGCACACAGTCATAGAACAGATTCGTGTTGCACCTATATTTTGGTTGTGTACCGTAAAATAGTAGTAGTAGTGATTTTAAGTTCATGGACAAGTTTGAAGAGTGGTAGAACAAATGAAAATAAGCATGCAGTCTATATTTAGGCAAAATGAGGCATATCCTCAATCCAGCAGTAAGGCGCTGTGTGGCTTCCGGGAACAGAATCGTTCTAGAGTCGTTGCATGCGATGCGGATCAGACGAGACATACAGTATGTTAAACAATGTAGTGGAGGAATACATTATTCATGTGTTAGACACCAACGCGTGATCTAAGATATACCGCATGGATGCTAGACATACACAATACTACAAGAAAATACTCATCTACTACTGAGACCTAATACTGATTTATTAGATTCTGATTCACCAACTGTTTCTTGCAGCCATCCTGTTAATCTTGCGAAGCGACCTTTGCATGCATAGTGAACTAGTACCCACAGATTAAAAAGACGCAGTACAATAGAAACGATCAGACTCACACCAGCTAAAAACCCAAATTGACGAAAAATTAGTTATATTTCCTGGGTGGCATTTCGCTGAAATTGCTTTTAGGTGTTCAATCAGTCATTAGGCGCTGCATATGATTTCAAAGAGAATGGATTTTTGGCGGAAAACTCGTCGCTTGGCCAAAACCTTCACTCGCTTTGACTAAACAGTTCGCCTCATTATTTAACTCTGTTAGTTATTCCTCCCTTTATACCCAGCCACTAACTCAGTCACCTCAGTTGTAGGTGGCACAGTGAAGAAGCTATTCTAAACTCAAGACTCCTTCAGATCACACAAATGTGTATTACAGTTAATTGTTTTGTAACCTATAATAATGGTTATATTTCATCATCGAAACAATGGTATAAATACTGAATAGCCTCCTGTTTTCCTAAGTAAAACATTTACTAGTAGATTCCTTATATATCATTTCAGAATATAAACTTAATCTTAGTCTACAAAATGTAAAACTTGAACAAGTGAAACTACATAAAAGAAGGTGTTACCATCAGCTAAATCTTCAGCAAAATAAAAATTCAAACAAATGGTAAAATACAATGTTTGAACTCTATTACAATTTACGGAATACAGAGTTCATTTAAATGAGTCGTCAAATATACATCGTTGTTTTTACAGGTACTTACCTACACGCATAATGATTTTCATGCTGTTAACTCCATGTATAATTGTTCAGGTGTTCCTCACTGCCTTGCTGTATCTTAACTCTGTTGCGTTATTTTCTTACTAACCTTTTTAGTATTCTAACCTCAATTTCATATTATATAGGTGCCATAATTTTCTTAATTTTTTGTTTTGAAATAAATGTTCCTTACTCCATTCTTAATATCTTTTTGAACTGTGCCCATCTCCTAATGTTTTCTGGTGCTCTCTTTACACATACTAAGGATATTATCATTGTGATTATTGTGCCCTTATGTAGGTATATGTGAACATACGAAAAGTCGAAATACTTAAAAAAAAAAAAAAAGAACTTTCAATTGCTACTAGCTCATGACCACGACTTCGCTCATGTTTGACATGAATTTTGAAATTTTTTATGTTTTTGCACGGGACCTCAAGTATTTCCAGTGTAAAAAGTAGCCTATGTTACTCCCTTCCAATCAGCAACCAGCCAGTGAAAGTCCCGTCAAAATCGGTTCACACACTAAATATGTTGCATATAAATTACTTGTATCAGTTAATAGCTGAAAATCAGGAAAATGTATTGTATTCTTGAGCATTCTAGGACATTTTAATACATTCAAGAACATTATAATGCATTCTAGAAGATTAAAAAGCTTTTCTAGAACACTTTGGTCGAAATATGAAAAGGTCGACCACTTTCAACTATATATCCCACACCACCACAGCTACCGATGTGCAATCACTAGAGTGCAAGATAGGAGACTCGAGGCTACTGCCAAACACAAACACCAGTGATCTGAGCTAGGTAGCTGTGGCCGCAAAGTGATGTATAGGGACACACTCTTCTGGTCGAAATATAAAAATTCCCTAGGTCGACCACATTCAATCGCAATATCTCCCACATCATCACAGCTTTCGATATGCAACCACCACAAAGCACGATAGGAGACTCGATGCTACTACCACACACAAACAGCAGTGGTTTGTGCTTGGTAGTTTTGGCTACAAAGTGAAATATAGGAAGACAAACGTATATATATATAAGATTACCTGTGGCACGGGAAGGTATCAGAGTAGTTTCTGTTTGTAGAAACTTCGAATGTAGTGTCTTGATGTTATTTAACAACACAAAACCGGTCTTCAGTCGCCACTGCTAATAAAAGCGGTTTGAAGGACATGTTTCAAAAAGGATTACCTGTGACGCAGATAGAGGCAGCTAGGTTCGGGTATGGTGTCAAAAACAGGAACGCCACTGACTGAGTGTCGTTCAGAACTTTACGTTATACCTGTTGCTCAGAACAGTTTTTAATTACAATAGAACCGGTTTCATTTCCAGTTTTTTTTTTTTTTTTTTTTTTTTTTTTTTTTTTTTTTTTTTTTTAAACTAGCAACTGAAGGCTTGTTGACAGCGGAGATTGCATTTAGCTGACAAGGAACGGGAAGGAAGTTGGTTAAGATCTTTATGAAAGAACCATCCACTCATTCACCTGGAAAATGCTGTAAAACCAAATGGATTGTCTGACCGATAATATTATCCTCGTTCACCCCAACGCCATTGCTAAACACCATCGTCAGTCAGGATTCTTAATGGTGTTTTAACTTTAATGTTTATAATCTTTGATGTAGAACCTTGTGTTCCAGATTCAATGTCATGATACTGTTAACTTGTATGTTTATTGATACAAAACATTGTTTCCAATTTAATGTAATTTTCTGTTAATCTATGTATATATTGATGTCATACTTTATCAAGTCATGTTTTTGGCTGTGTGAGTGAAATCCAACTGCTATTAATAGTAATTAAAAAAAAGACTGTGTTATTCTTGGTTTGAGTGCCGTCTTGGCCGGAATTTTCATGATCTTTTAAATTACCCTTCACTTCCAGCACAACTTGAGTTTATGCTTTTCCAATACCCTAAGATTTTAATTTTTTTTTTTTGGTTATGGTTTTAGGTCTCGTCGACGTTGAGGTGATTAGAGGTGGGAAAGGTTTGGGGGAGGAACTAGATGAAAGTCTTCACAGTTTTTTGGAGGAACGGTGCCTGGAGTGATTTGGGGAAACCATGGAAAACCCAAATCTGAATGGTCGGACGGGGATTCGAACCCGCGTAGTCAGGACGCAGAGATATATTGTGTTAGGCACTTCTCGAAAAACTATTTGGTAGGATTACGGGTTAAGTTAAGCCACAATGCGATAAGCTATTTATTTATTTAAGAGTAATTTCGTGTTCATGCCAGTGACTGACCAGTCGTCTGTTTACCAGGAATCTGATTCTGTGGATGCCTTTGACCATGACTCAAAACAAGACAATATAATAAAAATATCTTTCGAAAAATTCAAATTATAAATTGTTTATCTTGAATTATTATTATTCTTGTGTGAGTGGAGACTTTCCCGGCGTACTGGTGCAATGTCTAGGCGGTGACAGTCAGCTTGTGACAGCTAGAAGAGACCTGACACCTGATGAAGACGGCAGAGCTAGATGTCGAAACGTCATGTTTATACAACACCATCCTGCTGGACACCCGAGACGATTTTATTGCATCATTACTCTTGCGAGTGGCTTGGTGGCTCAATGGGTGAATGATAGGTCCCTGGTTCGAATCCCTCTCTCGGCATAGATTTTCATAGGCCCTCAACCATCTGGCACTGTGTGAAGTACGCCAGATTTTTCATTAACGTGTGAGAATTCAATAACTGGTTTTTTCTTCTTTTCATGAAAACATTCTTTCGCGTAATTGCAGCTTCATTTGGAATCGATATGTTAACTAACACATTTTGCGTTGACTGCTAGAACGTCCGATCGTTAATGAACCTTTAAATTTGTTTTATTCTCCTTAATTTTCAGGTTCATCCATTATGTAAGTAGACGTGTTTATACAGTTGCAAACGAATGGAATTGCCGTGACTGTATGCGTAACATTCAGAACTATATTTGCATTGCCACCTGCAGTACCGTACAGAAAACGAGTTTTACCCGATGTTGCGTCAGGAAATATGGGACACATTGCAAGTAGGCCGATGTCAAAGAGATTCTAAATAATCTGTTGTGAGCCTTTGTTGGTGAGATCTAAACTATTTGGTGGGTATTTTACGTGTAATCAGTTCGCTAAAAATGGATTTCAGTTGCCTGTTAGCTGTTGTACTAGTTGCGTTACTACTTTAAATATTGAGAAGGAATTTTCTAAAGCATACGTTGAGTAGAACTGATGCCCTGTTAAGAGATTGCATACTAATTGATGACGACTTTAAACACCCAAATTAATCACATCATAAACTTGAAGTGATCGTCCAGCTCAAAAAGTGGCCAGTGAGACTCCTAGCAAATCTAAATGCCTTGTCTCCCTTTCCTGGAATTGAGTTTGATATCAGCAAGATAATCGTAATATGTGGAGACTCCCGGACTATCAACAACTATCACGGAAATGCCTCGTTCTAGTGAATCATAATATTCACGCGAGCTCGATGAACGTCCTTTTATTTATTTATTTATCAATCAATCTTATGTTATGGATCCCTGCTGAGGAAGGAACTCTGGTATGTGTAACATGTCATTGTTAATACACATACATACTATATTAGTCATAATCATAGTGAAAACAATTATATGTTACACAGATAAAATTAATTTTTAGATGGAGTTTTGCAAAAGGTCATTCTGAATACAATTGATTATTTTGTTCAAATTCTTGAATGGAGTAGGAGTTACCAATATGATAATATCTCAGTTTTCATTTAAATATGTCTTTATTATCTGAAAACTGTTGTATACTTTTGGGAAGTTTATTAAACAGATGTATCCCAGAATAATTAACTCCTCTTTGTTCTAATGACAGGGATGTTTGTGTTTTGTGCTAGTTATTTCTGTTTCTTGTATTGAAATTGTGTACCTGTGTGTTAGATGTTAACAGGTTAAAATGTTCTATGACAAAGCACCTGAGAGAATATATATACTGAGAAGTCACTGTAAGAATATTGAGTTTTTTAAAAAAGTTGTCTGCAAGGAGTTCTTGGTTTTACCCTACAGAGCATCCTAAAGCTGCGTTCCCACGACACACGTCTTGTAACGGAGGCCGGACGCCGAAGTGTAGGGATGAGCGCGCGCCGCAGTGTAGCCCTCGCCACCCCGCCACCACCTCCTCACCAAGTTGCCTAATGTCGTTTGGTACTGAGCACTTTACAGCAACAGAAGGGGTGCGCACCTCTGCTGCAAACCAATGGTAAAAGCGCACCACTACACACGCGTGTGATGTTTACCGACATAGAGTAGGTAGCTGCGTCTCATCCCCGCTAGTAGAGGCGGCCCCGTTCCTACGGCGTGTGGTTGGCTATCTGTTCCGGGAGGCCTCTGTTAAGAGACGTCGTAGGAACGCAGCTTAATAGCTCTTTTCTGTGTGAGGAAAACTTTTTTACTTTGTGAAGAGTTTCCCCAAAAAATTATGTCATCACTGAATGAAAGTTTCGTTGATTCTAGATCTGCTGTTAGTGAAAGTGGTCGTATTGCAAAGGTGGCACTACTTCTTCAGTAATGAAGTGATATGTTCTTGCCAACAGAGTTTCTTATCTATTTTAATACCAAGGAATTTTATACTCTTTGTTTCTAAGATTGTGTTATTTTTATAGCTTACTTGTAAATCTGGCTGTGCATAACTTTTTGTTTTAAACCTAATATGTGTTTTTTCAAAATTTAATTTTAATGAATTTGCCTTAAACCAAGTTACTACTTCACTAAGTACTTCGTTTGCATTAAATTCTAGGTTACTGTTTGGTGTTTTTCTCACAGTGAGGTTAGTGTGATCTGCAAATAAAATACTCTTAACTTTGCCAGATAAGTTTCCAGGAAGGTCATTGATTTATAACAAAAACAGGAGGGGTCCTAGGACGGAGCCTTGTGGAATTCCATGTTCCCCCCCCACCCCCTAGTCTTATTCTCTCTTGGCAACGTCTACTATGGAGAAAACTTGTGTAACGAAATATTGTTCCTAAAACATTTCTACAGTTGGAAACCACTTAACAGAAAGGAGATGTTGTGGTACTGTTGTATAGAGGACAAGTGACCACATCATTTCCACTTTTTATTGTTACCTTTAAGCGCATGCCGCCCGACTTCGCATTTGCCAGGAAGGGAAGGTCGGTCATAGGAGGTACTTTGAGAACTAAGCCTCCTACGGCCCACCCTATGTACTCCACCACCTAACGAAACTGTCTGCCTCGAAAAGGCCAACGGCTAGAGAAGCACCGTCATAGTCCGGTGGGGCTCTCGCTAAAGTACTCTTGTTTGCAAGGATTTTCTCGAAACGTTCTACCAATCACCATCGGGATCATTTGAGCGAAACCCTCCGCATATCTCATGCTACTGCCTACTTCTTACTTGGTATTGTGTAGTCCACCAGAAGCTTTCAGGATAAACGCTGTGCGGTCTGCGGATTACTAGAAGAAAAATTCATTAGCCTTTAATTAAAGCATTTTTTTTGTTGACACAAACCGATAGAAACAACCATGTTTTACCGACAAATATTTGCGTAATGCTAGAAGCTATGAAGCACCTTATCACAGCGAAAGCAAGTTCATATTAGGAGCTTTACAAGGAACGTTAGAAAGCTTACCTATTTCAGCAACCTGTTTCCTGATTACAGTTACGAAAACTACATATTATTTATAGGTTATGTGCGCCAATTGAGAAAAATGTTACAGTGATCTTGCGGCAGATATTTTCGAACGGCTTATCATTTTTGGCAGTATCCAATCAAAAACTTAAATGTTTTCATTTGTCTACTAAATATTACAGTTAAAACCAGAGATGGTAGTGATAGTAATTTAAATACTAACGCTTCGTACATTGACAAAATGGAAATCTGCGATTCGTAGCCACTTTTTCGCCTCGTCTGTGCAGCAATCAGTAAACAAGTGTTGTGCTACGTGCCAAGGTCAACTTGCAGTCGCAGCAAGCAAAACTTCTGCGTCTTCTACGTAACATAACGAACTGCTTACTTCTAGTGGGCTTAGCTCTGTTTCAATGATGTTACTGCCAACGTTTTGGCACCCATCCTCGAGCCTTTTTCAGGCCTATTACGGGCTCAGCCCGCAAACAGTAAGTGATATTTTACAAACATGACTCCTGCTAAAAGTATAAAACTACTACGAATTAGATGGACCAAGACATAATTGAATACTTAATCTTACTGAACGAAATTGACTTAACATCTCTTAACAATGGGGTTTCATGTAACTGAAAGGCAGTGACAACATAAAATGTTTTTTTTAAAAAAAAAAAAACCCAGAAAAAACTAAAATCTTAAGCCAACAATTTTTTTTTCATTTTTAAATGTTGAACACCACCATTAAAGAGTATCTGCTCAATTTCAGCGTTTCCTGCGATTTTTGCGTAAAAACTTAAAACATATAAAACCAAATAGTGAATGAAAAACCATTTCAATCATCATTAACTATGGGCTGTATTTGTGATATTATTTCTCAACTGAATGTTACACATTACATGGAAACAGTTTGAGTTTGACGTACCGTGTCGGATGAAGTTGCGGCCGGCTGATCTGTGGCACTGGGTACAAACTGGCCTTCCCACTTTCTCTGACCTCTATGCGCCGCTGCAAGAGCTGCCGCCCCATTTAACTCCACTCGAGCTTCGCATATTGTCACTGTGGTGTTCAGCAGCAATATGCGGCATCCCAACAAGGCGCCACATCGTTAGGTGGGCCGAGAATTCGAATCAGACCTTGGTGAGAGGTATTGTGGATTAATTCTACACTGCTCGCTAAACAACTGGTTTATTACGTGTTAACAATCAAGAATAAAGAAAGTAAAATGATGGTTGTACTAGGACACCCGTTACTACTTCTTAAGAGTTAACTTATTTTTATAGGTGCAACTTCTATGAGTGTGTTTGATAGACAGTGATTCCATTTAGCAGTGTAACGCAATTGCGTGACGGACTGAAGTCACCGATCAATCAAAGCCTTTATATAACACAGGTATTTCTTCACAAAATCTGTGAGCGGAATGCATCTGTCTGTATCTGGTATAACGCAAAAGCTAAAGAACTAAATTGGATGGAGTTTTCACAATATGAAAACTTGTGATCTAGTTTAAAATCTGCGGTGTAACTTACGACTCTGCGTGATAAATCGTTCATGCCCTGCCAAGGTTAGTTAGTATGTTTGTCGAATGACCTTGATACGATGTTAATACAGGATCTATCTCTCGAAATACCTCAAATCGATTTGAAATTTGCGCAACCAGAACGTTCCATGCTTCGGACCTCACTCTAAACTGAGGACCCGCATATTAACTGTTGACAGTGTTCGTAGAGCGAGGAAAATGTGGAATTGGGATATACTAATACTGTAATGCTTGGTAAAGAATCGTCTATATTTAGTAGGACTTTGAGCTTAAGGAAATGAGGGTACAGTTCGTTTTTTTAATGGTTCTTTCACAAAAAGAAATTACACTTTGGTTAATTGCAAGAGTGCCACGCGACCACCACGACTCTTGAAGGGGGAGCCGTGCACAAAATTCTCTACATTTCCACTGTTCTAATGATGCAAATTAATTTTATTTTTGTATTAATACAAGACG
Organism: Vandiemenella viatica; assembly: GCA_031002005.1. Lineage (NCBI taxonomy): Eukaryota > Metazoa > Arthropoda > Insecta > Orthoptera > Morabidae > Vandiemenella > Vandiemenella viatica. The sequence continues at coordinate 100,741,247 of JARYHS010011408.1, forward strand.
GACGAATTTTCATCTATAGTTCATTTTTCTAACTGTTACATTTTTTTAATCTGTAGATTAATAACATTAACAATTCTGGAATACGCAGCCAGGGAATTGAGTACTGAAGAAGGGCTCAATCAGTGTTTTAGAAACAAAATTAATCAAAGATTTCAGACAGATACGATTTTTACTCAGAAAATCAAGAAGTAAGTAAAACAAAAAACAGTTTTCTGTCTTACATGTGAATTTCTTGCACAAAAACCATCTAAAAATGCTCCACAACAACAAAAATTGAAACTCTTGAAGATATATCTCTTCTTCAGATTATTATATTATATTTTTATGACCTGCGGTAGCTAAGAACTGGAGAAGCTACATAAAAGACCGAATAACTTGTAACCTGAAATTTTCAAATCTTGCCATTCTCAGGCACTCATGCCTTCGACAAATTATTAAACAAAGCAGAAAAATCAGTAATCACGCTCCACAATGGATAATACTTTGGGAGTAAACTTTCACCTTGATTTCTGTGGAAGTTATTATAGTAAAAGTAGACAAAGCAGAGTCTTGAGAAATAGACAGTCGTTCAACAAAGAGAGATAGCAATAGAGAGAGTAGGAACTAGCGATAAATGTTCATTTGTGTCATTATTTAACAAGCTCATCGTTTTTGGTTACTTTATTTTCATTTCTTCTCGTTGCTGGCAAGTAAATAAGACGTCGAAGGACTTTTCACTCAAAACACAATGTCCACTTCATTTATGCTTCTCCACAAAAGGAAAAGGTTCCACTTTTTCTTTATTGACAAAAAGAAGAGATCAGAGTTTGGAGTTTCATTAAACATCATAGATTAATACGGTGTTGGGACATTCGAATTATTTTTGCTGCCAATTATGAAGATTCAATAACGATAACTGACTCTAACACACAGTAAGGAAAGATGACTATGGTTGATCTGTCTCGCATCCATGTAAACATACAAGACATCAAAGCAGCAGCTGATTCAAGTCTTGGTGGTGGAAGAAAGTTTCATTATCAGCACTTGACCGGCTGGGTAGGAGAGGTGACGGTGCATAATTCCCAATCACCAGATTGGGCGCCAAAATCCTGGGTATTCAAAACCTCTGAGCAGTCTGTATGGGATGAGGGTGTACGACACTATTGGCGGTGATTCGTCCGTCGGATGGTGAAGTTAAGCTTAGCGGTCTCTTGGTATGTTTTGGAACGCTTCAGAATCTATTTCTGTATTACTGACCAACAGCAGCTCTTCACCATGTTAACATATCTTGAGATTAAGATTGTCATTGTAAAGCAGATATATCATTCTGTTAAACGTTGAGTTTGGCAGCAGATTTCTTTTACAGGCCCTATGTTTTTAGAAATCACGCATCCCAAGCTAGAAACGGTTCTTCCTCTGTGGTTTGTCAATTAGGCGTAGTGAAACATCTGTGTATGGCTGGCTGTTAACGACCATGATCTTTGTTGTAGCAATGTTGATGTTGCGGCCCTATCTAATAATTGTAAGGATAATATTCTTCAGTGAGATTTGCAAGTTTCTGATGACTTATGATACAATCATCCACATATCTAAATAAGTGGCTCACTGTATCTTTGGTCTTATAATAATAATAATAATAATGCTCAATTTGGTACTCTTAAAACCATATCTTAAGATTTTGGATGTATTCAATTTGAATAAAAGAGAAAACAGTCAGGCATGGCAATCCCTAATTGTTTCATCAAACTACTCGCTTAGTATCTTTGCTCTTTACATATCTGCCCCATTCTTAACCATGTTTGCCTAAATACCATTCTCCCACTCAGTTTAATCACAAAGCCATACTAATCTTCTTCAATGTAGCCTTACCTGCCTTCTTTGCTACTATTAATTCTTAGTTTAGTTGTTTCATGTGTTCCCTGTTGACTTGCTAATTCTTTATTTTGCTATATTCTCTCAGCAGCATGTTCTGCATTTTCACCTCCTTTTTGACGAGCGTCTGTGGGTACACTCGATGCCGTGCACAAAGCTCCCCACTACCCCGGCACGCGGAAGTGAAGTCGAAACAAAAGATGGATACCAGAGAAAGAATTTCTCATACATTTTTTTCTCTTGGTCCAGGCCGAATTTCAACCTAACCACGACCACTATCACAAAACGAACCTGTTTAGGTTGATATGAACCCTGTACCGATAATCTTTGTGGAATTTTGCAGTGCTGCTACACACGATGCTGTATACACGTAACGTCATTGCGACGTCACTTGCGCGTGCCGGGGTAGGGGGGAGATTTGTGCATGGCATCGAGTGTACCTACAGACGCTCGTCCTTTTTGTGGATCCTGTGTTTTTATTTATTTTTAAATGAAGTAAACGTTGTGCATATTGCGAAAAAAATTAATGTGCTAAGATAAAGCAAAGACTTTTTAAAATTTCAACAAAACAAACTGAAATTAATTAAATTCTGAAGAACTAACAGAACTATTCGTTTCTTAAGTACGCATGCTGAGCCAAGTAATCTAGCGACAAACTGATTTGAGTGCAGGGGAACTTTAAACAAAAAATTAAATACCTGCAAATCTCTAACAAACTTTATGAAGATAACATCTTTTGATAATTACCGGCAGGAAGCGTGAGTTGATAATCTTTGCTGGAAGATTTCTCGGGCGTGCAGCCGAGTCAATTGATCGCAGATGTACGAATTTTCGATGGCGTAACATGCCGTCATCTTCAGGTAGCGTCCACTGGTCGGCGTGACGAGCGCAGTCCGGGACGCGACTGCTGGTCTGCTCCGGGGGCGTCGATATTTATACCCTCGGACCCCGCCCCCCCCCCCACTCCCGCCACTGCGCTCCGATAGCGGTGGTAGGGGTCATGCGTCGCAACGCGTCGAGCAATGACCATCAGTTTGTACGCCACCTCCGTCGCGCACAGTGCCTCGGCTCCGGTACCGACGGAGGTGGCGTACAAACTGATGGTCATTGCTCGACGCGTTGCGACGCACGACACCCACCACCGCTATCGGAGCGCAGTGGCGGGAGTGGCGGGGGGGGGGGGGGGGGGGCGGGTCCGAGGGTATAAATATCGACGCCCCCGGAGCAGACCAGCAGTCGCGGCCCGGGCTGCGCTCTTCACGCCGACCAGTGGACGCTACCTGAAGATGATGGGATGTTACGCCATCGAAAATTCGTACATCTGCGATCAATTGACCCGGCTGCACGCCCGAGAAATCTTCCAGCAACAGTTCCGCCGAGAAAACTTACGATCACACTTGATAATCTTTATTACTGCTTAAGTGCAAGTAAACGAATTAAACAATAGACCTAAACACTTTTAGCTTGATAATTTTGAGCTTTCTTTTCCCTTTGCCCTCATTACATTTTTGTCCCTTTATGATGCAGGTAATGATTTAAACCCATTCTTAGGATGAAAAGTGTGGTGGGAGGGCCTGTAGAATCTAAGATTTGAATCTCAGATGTAGCAATAAAAATGTTTACATGCAGGTCTCCCGTGTGCCATAAACTTCAGAGCCAATGGGGCGGGCTAAAATTTACTCTAAAAGTGTTTACGTTGATTGAAATATCAGTGTTGAGCAGGAATTTTGCTGAATTTCTGTGTATCTTATATCCATTTCGAACGATTTTTGGAAAAGTTACGTTATTTATAAATTTCAGCGGAATTTTGGGCTGATGGTTAGGCGGAGTGGTTGTCGAATAGATCTGAAATATATGAAATCGTGAATTTATAGTGTAAGAAAGAAGAAGTCCTTATTTAATTATTTCATGGCCAGGTTGAACTATTAAATTGGGATGGTGGTTTGAAGAAAATTTACCAGTGCTTTCATTAAATCGAACAATGAACCCTTCTTATTTTTCACATTGTTACATACCAAGTGTGAGAAAGAATACAGTAGAGTAATATATGTCAAAGAACAGGAAAAATTTTAAGTAATTGAATGATACCAAGATCTTCAAGAACGTTTAAGGAATTTACATGTTATTCACGATTATATGATTTGGGACTTAATAACTATTAAACTAGGCAATTTATGAGATAAATTGTCAGAAAACAAAATAGTCAGAAAAACTGGGGCTCCAACGCATTAAAACTTCAGTTAGATCCAAGTAAGTTAGCCGCTCAAGGAAAAAATTTCCCACACTTATTTTCTATAAATAGCCGCCATTTTCCTTGCCACAGGGGTGCTGGCAAGCGTAGCAGCCTAGCGCGATGCATCCTGCTCCAATATTGCCTGGAATGAGCATGTTGGCGTTGTCTTACCCGGCGTGATGACGCGTGCTGGCGGGGTCGTCATGGCGATGGTGTCCGTCATCATCCTAAAGCTCGGGGGTGGTCATCTAGCTGCATCGTGGCTGTCGCCGTCGGCGTAACCCTTACCGACACTGCAATCGACTTCGGCCGATATCAGGGTACGGCTACACTACAACCGTATTCGGCCGACTTGGACTGGACCGATTGTTATCCAGTTCTCAACAGATCGCGTTGAGGGATCGAAGAAACTGACGTTATTTAAATGTTGAGACTTAATATCATGTTTGGTCGCGGAAAAAGTGAATGGGTAAACTACATTTTATCAGAGAGAGAGGCTGTAGGAGAATTTCGTACGTTGTTCTCGAAACTATTGGAACAACCAATTAAATTTTTGGAATACTTTAGAACAGAGCCGGCGCTAGGAATTTCGGGCCCAGGGTAAAATGGGCGACCTTTTTTTTTTTTTTTTAGATCTGCAAACTATCCGGGCGACAAAGGGCGGAATCTTACTTCGAGGTCTGGGGGCTCCTGAGGGCCCGGGTACATTTGATCCGTTTATCCCTCCCCCCCTACGCCGGTCCTGCTTTAGAATTAAACTGGAGATTTTTTATATTTTGGAAGAAATTCGACCTGCTGTAGAAAAGTATTCGAATTTCAGGAAATGTATTTCTCCAGAAGAAAAGCTTTGCTGTGACACTGAGGTATTTTATTTAATGCAGGTTCAGAAATGCGAAAATCTCTCAGTCCAGTATAGTGTGCCAATGACTTAGTTATGTGTTGTTAAGAATGCGTTTCGATACAATTTTTATACTAAGAGATCAAGCAGTGAGTCAGGTAAAAAATAAATAATAATAATAATAAAAAAAACACTATTTTACTTTTCTAGATTATAATGTATGCCTACGGAAAATAAAGAACAATATACTATACTATAGTACGGGCTGCAATTCTAGCTATAGCTGCCATGGATACAGTTCATGTGATTTAGGGGCCTATATGTTTATTATCAATTTCATAATTATTTATTTTTAAATTTTTATCTGTGAATATTAATCATCAGTGTATACTGGTCTGCTGTTAACTGAATCGAAAACTTATGAGGTGTGATATGAAAAAAAAGAATATGTTTTAGCAGATAATTTATATAATTTACTGTAATATCAAAACAAGTCATAATATCTGTTTATAAGTGAAAATACATTTCTACTCTTTCAGTTCGATCCGGCGATTGAGCTAAATACGAATGCACACATGACGACACGTTCAGCCGAATGAAACAAAATTATTTGGTCTGCGACGGAAGTGGCAGAGTCTGGCAAGTTCGGCCTGAATAGATCGGTCGTAGTGTAAACCCATATTGTTGCATACTTTTGTTTGGTTCGCCGATATCGGCAGAGTGAACAATCGGCCGCAGTCGGTTGCAGTGTAGCCGTAAGCTTACCATGAACTCCCGGGATGAGGAAAGGCTCTGCGCGTTGCGGCGGTTGCGTCCTTTCGCCTGGTGTGTGAATCACGTCTCACCAACATATACAACAGCCGTGATTAATTATAATGAATCGGCATGTTCCAGCACCATCTCAACGGCAACGACAAGTTGTAAGTTGTTGCATGACACCACATCCAAACAAACTAACAAATCCCTCAAACATCCAAACCTCTTAGCATAGAATCTGTCGCGGTACTGGCAGTATTTTAGCCAGCCGCTCTTATTCACTCTCCTAACTATTGCAGAGGTTTTTTTCCTGGGGTTAAACCTTGGTACTTTTTCCCCTCCGCCCTGTATCTTCTTTCAAAAGTTTCTGTTTATCTTATCCGATGGACCCATGTAAACGGGGGGACGCTTTGAAGCATGGAATACATCACAATCCCGTTAATGTGATCACCTATAGAATTACTAACTTAATGCATGTGCAGAGGCGAGCAGTAGATAATAGGCAGGCCGCCATGCTTGAAGGAGCAGTTTTTGAGGCTCCTCCATATAAAAAAAACTTGCTGAGGAATCCAGTACCGGATTAACCACGTAGCAGGAGGTAGCAAATGCTACGGGGCCTAGAGCCTTCTGGGGGACCTCGCGCCTTCTAGGGAGTCCCGCGTCTACGCTTTTTTTTTTTTTTTTTTTTAAGCCCTAGTTTTCCCTCGGACGGCAAAAAATCAAGGGAGCCTCTTCTTCACATTTCCTACGGCGGTCCCGCGCTGTCTTAATCCGGCCTTGATTTTTACGCCGCACTAATGTTGTAAAAAAAACTTTTTTTTTTCAGACTTAAAGTTGGAAACATTGACTGAAGTTTTCTTTTACGAATGGGGACTTTCCAAAAAGGCTAGGTTGCGTGAGAAGGAATCCCCGTTCTCCGTTGTTTGGGTTGACACTCGCTATTTGAACTAGTGCTGCCAGGCCCTACAAATTTATCTGTAGACCTACGAATCTTTTTTGCCTGTTTTTATTACTTATTGTGCTTTCCTTATATTCGCATCCTTGCAACCGTTGGTGTAAACCAACGACTGAAATCAAATAAAGCTCCTATTTTGTATGATAATAGATTTAAATTCAAACTTAAAACACTGTAATACAGAACTATCGGCGCATTCTTTATGCACAGTGTGTATTTACTCACAATTTAAAATTGCAATCTCAAAAGCTTTTGCATGCAATACAAGAACAACCAGTAAAAGAACACTTAACTACTTCTGAAGTTATGGATCTAGAGGAGACAGAAGAAGCAACAGAAAATTCCGACTCCAACCGAACTAGTGTTGGTGGTACCGACATAGAGGATGAATAAAAATTATGTTACCTATATAGATACATTTATGAATCATTATGTAAGACATTATAGGATTTAGTAAGATTTAAAACACACATGTAAAATGTAAGTTCCATAAATAAAATTATAATTTATCAAATATATTCTTTTCTGAAAAAAAAAATCGAAAAAAAAAAACAAAGGTGCTAGGTTTTTTTTCACAAATCTGAAAAAAAAACTTTTTTTTCCAATTTGCAACACTACGCCGGACAGAGATGGGTGCAGACGTGCGTGAGGCAGACCTCAGGAAGGTAGGCCCTTGAAAATTTAGAAGAGCAGTAATATCGTGGACTTGTAATTTTTGATGATGTGACTAATATTCAATGCGAGTAGCCTTCAGAAGCTAGGAGTGTACTGTTTTTTGTTTAGTCATGAATTAAAATTTCTTTTACAAACTTTGGGGGATTGTTAAAGACTGCTGGGAGTGTGCATGAGATTGTGAGTATTGGTGACCTAAAGGTGACTTAAAGGATTCGAAAGTTCTGATGTCTGTCCATAGGCAACATTCTGGTACCGTAGTTTGTGAAAAACAATTTTGAACAATATAAGCGGTTCTTTTTTTTTTTTTTTGTCTATCCAGAGAAGTTGTTTCATTTCAAACCCGTTATCTGTTGCAGAAGTGTTAAAAAGATTGGCGACCAAGGGAATAGCTGCAGCTTTGAACTTAATAACCAATTCAGACTCAGTACCAGAAAACAGTCAAAGCTTGCAAGTAAACCCCCATGCCGCAGGCAGTTTACCAAGTGCCACAATTGATAAGTAATTACAAACCAACCAACCATAAATAGCTAGCAAGCAAAGTTATTATGTCACTACTCAGCTCCCTTATAATATTGTGATACTTGTTTCCAATTGTGTAGTTACCAATTAATTGTTCCTCTTAATGCTTTTGTATTACTTTGCCAAAAATAATTTGCTACAGCTATTGATGGTCTGCTGTGTGATATGATATTTCACAGTCTATAAAGGCCATGTGGATTGGTACATTAAACTATCCAATGTTTTTATTTATTTATTTTTATGTTGGTGGAAGTACAGTAAGAGGAGCATTAATGCATGTTATATTGTGACTAAGACCATTTTGTCTTCAAGAAGCATAATTTTAGAAAAAGTCATTGTCTGTTGAATGAAGAATTTGGTATAAGTGTTGTGACAACCATTTAATAAACAAATTTTCTATAATTGTTACAGTCCCTTCAGTAAGCTGTTTATGAGTCAGCAGATAAGGCCTACAACTGAAAATCTACATTCTTTTGGAAGGTAACTATGTTTCTACAATACTTGTCCTATGTAGTTATACAATTTATTGCATGTAAATGATATATGGGACAAAATAAAATGAATGAAGCAATGTTTCAAAGAAATACAATCTTCTCAGGTGTTCAGCTGGATGGTGTCATATAAACACAACGTTTCGATAGCTGTCTTCATCAGGTGTCCAGATAGCTTCAGGTGTTCAAGCTGGATGTAACCACCTAGACAGGCTTAGCAGAAGACGATGTTTTGTCCAATAGCAGACATTATTGCTAAGAACTGTTTTATTGTAGAAGTGTATGACTATGACATTGTGTGTGTGTGTTCAGTATAGATTGTTGTTTGTCTCATATGAAATAAAAGAAGACAAAGAGAAAAGGTGAGACCAGTGCCACCCCTTTCAGGCCTACTATTCCAAAAGACATCGTGGAAGAGTCCTTGTCTGATGGACGAATAATCATCAACAGTGCCATACGCTCTCACTCTATATGCACTGCTGAGAGGATTGGAATGTAATCCAAGATTTTGGTCATTAGGAATTGTTCATTACCACTTCTCCTAACCCTGCTGACCAATTCCTGACGACATAAATTTCTTCCACTAGCAGGACTTGAACCAGATAATCCTGTCAGCTCAGGACACGACCAACAAACTGAGCCAATGGAACAAGCAATGTTAATAGACCTTGACAAAACTCAATAGTTCTTAGCAATGTCTTTTTGGATATTGATCATAGAAAAATATAATTTTCTTTTTTACTGAATAATTTGTCATTACACCAAGCCTTGGTTTTCTGTTTGCCAAAATATCATTTTTTTATTGGATCCTCTAGTGCTACATGTGTACGAAATAACTAATTTTTTTTTAAATATAAGCTGATATATAGTGTCAATAAAAATTTTGCAACTTACAGCACTCTTCTCTGAGCTCTAACCATGCCTGGTACCTCATACATGAAAACGGCTGCCAGACTATTGGTTCAACCCCAACAGATAAAGGTATTTGCTTAAAATAACACTGTAGACTTGTTGATGGTTGAAAGATAATATATTTTAAATAAAGTTTCTGTACAGTCTTTGGTACCAGGAAAGTTTTGCATACCGCATCGAACTTTAATTCCGAAATATTGAGATGGCAGGTTAAGCACATCCACTGTAAGCGAATTTGCTCGGAACTCCCTGTATCGGTAATAATCTTGTAAGTTCAACTAGAAGAAAGCTGTTACTAGCACCAGCCACAAACTACTTAAAACTTTACCTACATCGCGTGGCCCACGACACGCAGGTCCTCCTCGTACACTTGCCAGCCAAAATATGCTCCATTTTTCCTTGTCGCCAGCTCTCCTTATATTCATTCTGAGTATCATGATGCTACAGTGGACTTTGAAACTACAAAGGTCAACCTTATTTTTACTCTGATCACTCCGAAATTTTGGTATGTTGTAGATTCACATTTAAATTTTATTTCACCCTATGAAGACTTTACCCATAAGTGTGATAGTTTCTATGTTATAAAATTCCAAAGTCCTTACATTTTACTATTCCTCTCATAATTCTTAATCTCCTGGGTATTAAAATGAACTATAAAAAATCCTCCAACTTTTGTTCTATGTTACAAAATGTCATTACTGTATTTCATAGCGAAAATCAAACTTTCATACTATTATGTAGTATTTTCCAAACTTTGATATTTAATTTTTCAGGTACTACAACTCCAATGAAGCTGAAATAAACTTTATTCTTATTCACAAAAATTCTACTTTACAATAGTATTTTAATTTCATCCCTAAAGTATCTTCTTCCTGTACTTTCCTTTATTATACTTAAAGCAACTCTCATGTATTGTTTTATCACTGTCAGCCATTATGCTAAAACTTTAATTTTGTTTTTACTTCCAAAATATTGCTGAAATTGACAAACAAAGTAGATATTCATGATGAGTGAAAATTTCCCATTCATTTTAATGTATTTTACAAGCTGTGTGGAGGATAATTCCTTAAATTTTCAAAATTGTGCAATCAATGCGTATCTGTTTTCTTGTAATAACGGAGACTTCCTCGGCATATGCTTGCAATGAAGTCTACATGGGTGTACTAGTGGGTTGTATTTTGAAAACACGACATTTTGACAACTAGTTCTATCGTCTTCATCAGGTGTGGAGACATCTGCACTGGTCGGCTGACCGTCAGATTTTGAGACAGCTGCATGAAGTAACATGTGCTTGGTGATTTTGAAGTAAGCACCAGAAAGAAAGAGAGATCTGGAGGTATCGAAGTTACAGTGGGAAATGTTGAGAAGATAAAACAAGTGATGGTTCAAAAGATGAACTGAGCAAACATCTACACTCAAAATTTCTTTATAAATTTGGCATTTTACAATAAATTCTTCTAACTGCAGTTTTATATCAAAGCATTAACATATGATAAGTTACAATACATTATTGTAAGTCACTTTTTACAGATTTTTTTTTTGGACAAGTCCACTAAAAATGGTGAAAACAATAGGAAGAAGGATGATTCCTTAAGTTTGAGGTTTGTGCATTGTTTAAGCTTTCATCTAGAATCATAGGAAACCATAAAAATGTGTAACAAAACAAATCTCACTTTAGTTTTAAAAAAATCATATTTTTATAGTAAAAAGTACATAGAAATTGACTTATGAACAACTTATTTGTTGACTTTTAATACTTGATAACAATTTTTGTCTCTAATATTAATCACATTTGACGGGTTGCGAACCAAAGTGGTGCAAGTGTCAAAATAAATTATTTAAGTGAAACCCATATTTGTAAATACAAGTGACATGTAAACAAAATCAGATTGAATACAATTAAAATAATATTGCCCCCATATAATGATTAGTTTATTTTAAAATACATCATCGTTCTATCTTCAGAAAATTATTTTTGTCATACACAGAAGTAAACATGAAAATTCAAAACAAATAGTATGAAAAGTAAGGCTCTGTATTTTCTGTATTTATCGTAAACTAACAACTTTTCAGCTAAAGGTTTTTTTTTTTTTTTTTTAATGCTATTACTTGTAAAGAAAATGTACCATCCTCAGAATCATCTCTATCTTCCATGCAAGCCGTTATTTCTTCATAATTTTTAATATTCTCTTAGAACGTCGCCTCACCATTTTGTCACTTGTACCTCTGTGGTCGGAAAGAGAAAGAGCCATTTTATAAGAGATGCAGCTATTCCAACCGAAGGTTTATATAGCTTGGTATATAAAATAGCTTGTATTTGTTTAGGCATGCTGAAGATAAGTACAGGGCCTGTCTTTTGATTCACTTAGATCACATTTGTCACTTGTACCAGTACGGTTTGCAACCCGTCATTTGTTACCGGTAAATTGAACTAATAATTTTTTAGAACATTGAAAACAAAAGATAATAAAACAATCAACAGTTTTTCACGGCAGACATTTACTGTATAAACAGCACATAAAAATTAAAATACATTCCAAGTACTGGTATAGCTGAGATTATCTTGCCTATGTCACAACTTTGTTTAGTTCATAATGTTTCAATGTAATTCAGATAACATTGTAAGAACTCAAAAATTGTTATTTTATCATGGACTATCTGTAAGTAGTTAGTAGGAACTATATATATTTAAAAAAATGTTAATGAAACTTGTATTCCCTTCACAAAAGAAGAGAATATCAGCTTATCTTCTCTCATTCATGCAGCACATATAAAAAATTCATTTGGAAGTGCAGACAATATTCTTCAAGAAAGAATACACTTTTCATACAGTTTTTCCTCCACCAACTCATTCATTATTTGTAAAGGTTGGGTTTTCTAATCCAGACTTTTCCACATCCTTTGGGTGATTATTTTCATTCAAACTTTTCTTCTTTTCAGTTTCATCGCTGCCAGTTTGCGACAGGTCAACATATTTGTAACCTCTTGCCATTAATGCAAATATTATCATGTCTAAAATCATTAAGCCAGCAAACAGGAGAAATTCATATGCCTGTTAAAATAACAATTGTCATTAAAAATACTTCACTTAAAAACATCAGTGTGTATTTATTAAGAAACAAATTTACTAAATATTTTTGTTAGAAAAACTGTTCACAACCAAAACACTAGCAGGAAAGTGAAACCTGGCAAATAAAAAATGAAAATAGTTAAAAAATTATTATATCATTATTTGAACATAATGTTTGTAATAAATGCTTGTTGATGAAATAATTTTGAAGAAAAACACTGTAAAGCACAATAATAACAAAAACTCAAAATTTAATCAGACATGTAAACAGTTAAATTCTTAGCAAGGCTCATTTTTTAAGCAATGGCTACTGAGAAATAGGAAGGAAGATTCTAGAAGTGAGGGGGAAAGTATAGAACTGGATGAATTGGATCTGATGCAGACACAGAAAGGGTTTATTTGAGGAAATGAATTGTCATGTTTATCTTTCAGCATAAAATAAAGCTGCATATAATTTAAATTATTTTTTACTTACCTGACTCTCAAAGATTTCCGCTCCCTCAATTATTATGACGATTAAATTTCCAAAGGCAACTGATAACAACCAGCCAGAGGTAAGTACTGACTTCATACTTTCTGGAGCCTGTATTATTGAAAAATAAATAACAAAGTTTTTCTATATTTGTATGTTTAATAAACAGAAAATTTTCATCAAATGAAAAGTCATTAAAATTTAACTCATATTAAGGAAAGGTATATTTCATACTGAGATAAAGCTCAGATTAGAGGTGATTTTTTTAAAACCCTACAGTGTTGTTAAGTTTAGTAGGGAAGAGCCAGAAAATGTAAGAAAAGTGGCCACAGGGCTTTGGGAGACTTGGAGTGGTGCCATAGAGTTGAAAATATGTCACTCTGAGAAGCTTAATGCAGTTAGTATGTCATTTCTCAAAGTTATTAGAGTATTTATGGTTTCTGATCATCCTGTTGCATTGTAAGTGGTTATTTTATTTCTTCATAACAATGAAATAAGGTAACTTACTCTTACTGCTTTTAAACAAAATTATTTACCAAGAGTGTTACTTCGGCAACAAAATACTGGTTCAGTGAATGCATAGTTTTATTGCATTGTTGAGGTACAATGGTATTTGTTTGATGACATCAGTCCAGGCAATGTAGCTACCATGACCAAAAGCTTGGCCACTTTGCCTGATGTGCACCAACTTGATTGTTCATTTCAGATTATTAACATACCCAATTTAAAGAAAACTTTGAATAGATGCTTTATTATCATTTGACACTCAAGTGACTACATGAACAATAATTAAAATTATTTCTGTTTTGTACTGAAATGTCAGCACTTACAAGTGGACCAACAACAGGGAACTTCTTTCTTATGTCAGCCTATGGAACATTGCTCCAGTGCCTCACATAACAGTATCAAAATGCAAAATCAATGGCCAAAAGAAATGTTTTACACAGGGGTTGACATCAAGTCCATATGAAAATGAACTGGAAGTTGTGAAAGCTAACAAAAAAGAAGAAGAAAACAAACATAATGAGAAGGAAAACATGATAGAAATAGACTTACAGATCACAGGGAATCTAACCCAGCAGGAGTGTTATTTGATTATGACAATTATGATCAAGTATACTCAATACCTGTACTGCAACAAAAGGTTTTCAGCTTCAGGATCACAAGAACAATGGATCCAGTGTGTTATTTATTTATCAATCTTGTTCCATGGATCCCTGCTGAGGAAATACCTCTGGGATGTGAAACATGTCATTGTTGATACATATACACGTAATATGAGTCATATCATAGTAAATATATATATATACATATTTTACAAATACAAGAAATAATAAACATACATTTTTGCAACTGAGTTTTGCAAACGTCATAATGAGTACAATTAATTATTTTATTCAAATTCTTGAATGGAGTAGAAGGAGTTGCCAATAAGATAATCTCTAAGTTTTTGTTTGAATACATCTTTATTATCTGAAAGCTGTTTTATACGATTAGGTAGTTTATTAAACAGATGTATCCCAGAATAATTAACTCCTCTTTGTACTAATGACAGAGATGTTTGTGTTTTATGCAAGTTATTTCTGTTTCTTGTATTGAAACTGTGTACCTGTGAATTAGGTGTAAACAGGTTAAAATTTTCTATGACAAAGCTCATGAGAGAATATATATACTGAGAATACATTGTAAGAATATTGAGTTTCTTAAAGAGTTGTCTGCAAGAAGTTCTTGGTTTTACCCTACACAGAAACCTAATAGCTCTTTTCTGTGCTATGAAAACTTTTTTACTTTGTGAAGAGTTTCCCCAAAAAATTATGCCATATGACATTACTGAATGAAAATATGAGGAGTACACCTGTTTCATTAATTCTAGATCTGCTGTTAGAGAAAGTGTTCATATTGCAAAGGTGGCACTACTTAACTTTGCCAGTAGTGTAGTGATATGAGTGTTCCTTTTGGTTCCACGAAATCTGTGCTGGAGTTGAAGAAAAGAGTTTTTCTTTTGTTTATGAATTTGCAGTTAATGTTAATTTACATTTAATCAGTTACAATTTGTGTGTTTACTCACTAATGTAAAATTTTCTTTTAATTATGTAGACAATTTTGAAAATGAAAGCATTTTTAGAGAACGATGAGAGGATGTACAAGAGAAGTTAAGGAATTGGGTTACAAAATTTGGTCAGACTGTTCCTTGAATTTGATGGTGTAGTATGGGACCCACATTTTGGCTATCAAATTTAGTCAATGGATGATATGCAAAGGAAAGCAGCTAGATTTGTTTATGGAAGTTACTGCAGGACCCAGTCAGTAAATTATATGAAAAAGGAGCTGGATTGGGAGTCATTGCAAAACTGGGAGAGGGTGAGAGAGTGCTGGGAGAGTACAAAGCATATGTTGATCCTGGGGCTTTGAAGGATATTGGTCAAGGAATTAGGAGTTGTTCATGGAAGGGAAAAGATGACCATAAGCACAAACCAGCACTCGATTTTGTGCATAAGGGAGTGAGAAAATTTTCTTTTGTGGGTAACAGAACTGAAGATATTTTCTCCTATTAGTACTCTTGTGGCCATCTATTTTAATTCACTCACCAGCAGCCTGTAATCTTAAAAATATCCTATACTAACACCATCTTAATTGGATGTAGGATTATGTTGCTTAGCAGGCAGCAGAGTAATAACAGAGTGGCAGGATGGAAAAAATGCCATGAACCACACAGCTAGAGGAGCCCCCAAAAATAAGAGCCCTGTTGTCCCTTCAAACAGACCCCTCTCCACCATTGTCACCATGTAATGCAAGAGTTAAGACTCCAAACAAATAGGAGATGAGTGACAGAATGTTTGGGTACAGGCATCAAGCTATCAGAGAGAGAGAGAGAGAGCACCAACCTGTAAGATGGGACAATATAAATTGGTGCTATTCAAGAAATGAAGTAGAGAGTGAATATACTTGGATAAAAAAGGATCTTTGCTGTGCTAGGTGGAGAAGAAATCCATCCTAGAAATGAACATGTGACATGAAGAGAGGTTATGATTGGCCAAGGGACCAAAGAGACAGGGAGCTATGTGTAGGTATTAGCAATATTATTCAAGTTGTCAATCTGGGTGGAAGATCCTTACAGACGGTGGTGCAAACAGTTTGGAGGCCATATGATCGGTATGCCGGGTCGCGTCTGTTCTAAACAGTCCAGTGTGTTATCAAAACTGATTGACTGACTGTGCATCAATATATAAACAGCAGCAAATGTGTGCTGAGTAAAGTAAATGTTCCTAATCACAAACCTGCGATTTTTACGAGTGAGGTCCATTGTTAAGTATAATCTGTATTGCATATCTGGTACCAGCCTGAAATCTTTAAAACATTGAATAAACAGTTTCTGAAACCATATATCAAGTTCATGATAGTTATTTGTATACTCCTTAAAGACAACTATTTGAGTGAATTTATTATTTAAGGTTTTCCCGTAAGGGGTGACAGCCAGGTTGACCTTATGAACTGTGTAATAGCATAATAGTTTATCTGTCTGGTACTGCATGAACTTCTTTCATGGTCAAAGTCTTCCATACGCTAGCAGATAGTAGCAACAGCAGTTACTGAATATAGTAGACTCAGTTGTAAAAGTTTACCACACATTAGATAACAACTGTAGCAGCAGAAGAAAGAGTGGCAATCTTCCACCACAGCACCACCATCAATAATATAAGGTGGAGAGCAACAAATGCAATCATTACAACTAGCAGTGGCAGCAGTTGACCCCACCGCATGAATTGGGTGCACCAGTTTTCCTCTCCCCCTCTAGTTCCAGCACTTAGGGATGGCACCATCTGATTTTCCATGGGCCTCAACAATATAATTACACCACTGTTAGCAGGTACTTTACCAACAAACATTGTTGTTCTCAAGGGGACTGACAATACATTCCATGATGAGTCACACTGTATCTGCATGATGAAATGCATACAAAGCAGGAATTTATTGGTGGATTGTCATAACCTCCACAAAATGTAAACTTTGATCATATTAATGATCATAAAGCATTTTAATTTTTTATTAAATGCATCAAATATTTGTTCATTTGAAAACAGGATATTACAATGCACTTTCTGAGAATCACTTATTTTCTTTAGATATTACAATTTTGGTGGTAATTATGTTTGTACCTATTACCACGAATAATCACATCCCAGAGGTTTTTTCTCAGCAGGGATCTGTGAAACAAGATTGATAAATAAATAAATAATCAATAAATAAATAACCTGACTGATTGGCCAAGAAATAATATCAAATACTGTGGTTGCTGTTTAATAATATAGCATGTGTTAAAGATGAATAGATGAGTGATACCAAAATTCGTACACGATTTAGTTGAATGCAAAATATGTTCATTACCTATCATTCAAACAACTACTATTTGGTAACTTTCTTAAAACACATATAAAATACTAATTATATGCAATTTATTCTGACTCCGTATATCGAATTTATGAGAATTATTTCAAAATGAAAAGTAAATTTCATTTCTTTTTACTGGTTGAACAAACAATGAAAGTTAATACATTTTACATACAGCATAACATTATATTGCAATATGAAAAATTATACCATACCTGAGAATATGAAAACGATAGTCCAGTGATGGAAAACATAATTTCTCCAGCAGTTATAACCACATACTGTGGCAACAGCCACAACATGTGAACTGAATTAGGAGGTGTTATAGTATGATAACTGAACTGGAAAAAAATCAACATTTTTAAAATAACAAACTATGAACATGTCTTATTACAATATTGTCAATACCAGTTATCAGCTAAATTTAAGCTTTTCACAGAAATGAAGTTTCGATTTTTCCCTTTGGACTGGTTTTGAAATAGGATTGTTTAAAATTATTCTTGACTTTGGCTTTTCAAAAAATGATTATTCCATTTGCTCTTTTTCTTGGTTTGGTTAGTTTACAGTTGCATTTATATAAATTTAAGTTTTTATTTCTGCAGGGTTTTGAAATATAGAACATTAAATTATCCAGAAAATGTAAACCAAATCTTTCACAGAGTTTGAGAAATCTCTGACATAAGAAAACATTGAGGAGGAAGGAAATTTTTTATGTATTATTATTTTAACACTTTTCTTTTGTAAGAAATATATCAGTTTGTCCTGTCTTAGTTTTGATACTGCTCTGACTACTTTCCTGATATAAAAACAACAGCATGCTCAAAAATGCTAGAAAACTTCGTTCCAACTTATGAAGGGTAACATCACTAAATCTTCCTTAAACAATAGTTTACCCAAATTTGCAAATAATTTCATACATTCCTTTACTTATGATAAAATAAAATTGTACAATAAACTGCTATATAGTGTAAATCACATTCATTACCACAATACTTGGTATTTGCAATTTAAATGTGTCATTTTACATTTGGCTACATGGGATAGTATGAAATGACAACAGATGTGCATTAAATTATGTTTCATGTGACCTGGAAAATAATATCTGAAAACATACATGTAACTATCTTTAAAAATCATTCTAAATTGGAATAATTGTTAGTTAGACATGACTGAAATTTTACTGTGTGCAACCTAATAATTGATGAGAGCTTCCAAAGATCACTCAAGATAATAACACTGTGGAAAACCATACATACTTGGAAGGAGCAAAACATCAATTTTTGAGCCAAGTCCTTAGTTATTAAAATGGACATCATATTTTTATTTTGTAGTTGACATAAAAGAAATAAATGTTGCAAACATAGCTCCAAATCATAGCTCTGTTCAAAATAAAAAATTTGGCTCAAAAATTTTGTTTGAGTTTATTACCACATTATTCAACCTGTTTGTTTTACACAACATGATCCTGTTTCTTAACAAAATTCCCTACTATCTGTTGTAAGAATTATTACTAATTATTGCAGATAGTTTACAGACAACTGAAACTGGTGAGTAAACAATTATACATGTACTTACTAAATAGTTGTCAACATCTTGCTCCACTATTGTGATTGTATAAACACCTCCAGGTTTTAAAGTAACAATGCCAACATTTACATCATCCAAATAGACAATGTATCTGAAAGTAAATACTAATTCAATGAGAAGATGAAGCTGGAATATTACTGATACAAGAAAATTAAATTTCATGGGAATAAATATATTTGATGGTGCTTATGGATTGACTAATAAACTATGCTCAACTTTGGATTAATGTATAAAATAAAACGAAAAAATACTCTAAATTCTTTTAATGTTTCAGGTAATTTTTCTCCAATTCTTAACATATTTACTTAAAACTGAAAACATTTCCACTTACTTCTGAAATCGACCATACTAAATATAACTCATAGAAAAACTTAGTAATGTTGATCACAATATGTAATAGCAAAAATGGACTCAAGCCCAGGTTGATGGGTTCAGAGCCACCATGTGCAGCCTTCACTCTGGATAGCAAATGTTTTGTATGCATTAAAGTTGCAGAAAAGCAAAGTGCAGCTGCTGTAAAGATCACAAGCAGCAAACTGATGAAGAAATGAATTTGTTTCATGATGACGAGTGTGGCAATCATAAAGTCGAATGCACAAATCCACAATACAGTTCACTGCAGTTCAGAATGTGTCACAGTATGTTCATGAAGAAAATATACTTGGTTATTTTGTTTTTGGAGAATGTGTTAATATAAAAACAGCTTGATGCTGTAAAGCATGTTTCTTTGGACGGAATATGCTCTGTGATAGTTTTTACGTTGCCTTTAGAGTTACAGTAGCTAAGTAGAAATCTATGTAGTATATGCATGCATCTTTGGTTCTTAGCACTTGTACATTGTTAAACTGTATATTTTTCAACATTGTTAAGGATGTCATTGAAAATGTCAGTAACATTATAATATATATATAAGCAACCAGGAAATAATAGGAGCTAAGTAGCGAATGGATTTACAAAAAAAGGATAGCGAAATGAACCAACACTTACCATAGATTATGGTTTCGTGGGATGAACACATTAAAAAAACACAAGAACAGCAAAAACAATGAATATTTCTGGAATTGGCCCTTCATCAACAGGAGAACATCAAGGAGGACGGTCTCACAGAATGACCATTAGTCAGGAACATGGTGGGTACAAATTTAAACAGAGGACAGGGAGAGGGGGACAGTGAATTGGATTTAGTACATGAGCAATTCAAAATGTTACAAAAGGTGCAGAATAGTACATTAAAATGTTCATAACATAAATTTGAGAAACTAAAAGTAAATAATAAAACAGAATAATCGAAAAAAAATAACAAATATAAAAGCAATCATAAAAAAGAGAACTCTGGTATGTGGCAGTTTGTAAGGACCAAGGCTGATACTGGGGCTGAGTATCAGGCCTAAGGCACCTTAACCGAATCTTAACTTGTTAAAAGGTTCTCTGAATTCGCCTTAATAATTTTTAAATGACAATGTAACTCCTTGGATATTCAACTGTAAAGCTTAACGGCCACCACAAAGCTTATTTGAACAAAAGCTTAGGACGGTTACTGTTCACTACAAAAGCACATAAGAATCCACTTGAAGAGAAATTTGGAAATTTGCATTTACAGTTGAGTAGGCAATCGAAAAAGGCATTTCCAAAAAAATTGCAGGTTATGAAGAGGAAGAAGTTCACCGAACTCAACCCATTGAAAATTTTACAAGTTCATAGTCATTAGCCTACTAAAGCGAGTCACACGTAAACTAAAGTCATTATGGCGGTGCATCAACCATGATGTCTTTCAAAGTTCAGTCCAACCAGAAATTATGCCAACTGACCAGCAAATACTCAACTACATGATGACACATACTAGCACAGGTCCACTACGCACAACATTCCCGGGATAAAGACCCCGAGATCGCTGGAGCCTTGCAGCTGCAGCCCCCAGCTGCTTGATTGAAGTGCTATCCCGCTTACCAAAAATTAGTGTGAAAAAATATGATTATAGAATGTGTTCAAAATTTAACCGTGTGTAGGTTTACAAAAAGGTTTAGAAAAAGTGTTTAGCAAAAATTCTCAAATGATTAGCTTCGTTGTAAATTAATTTAGTTTGAGTGCACAATGGTAAAAAGTTTCTGAAAAATAATTAGTGAATCCCCGAGACGTGTGTTAATTCTTGCAATTTTTAGTCAACCCTGCTGAATTACAAATTATCGTGAAAAAATTAGTGTCATTGTGTTCTACGCTCATTCCTGCTGTAAATTTTATTATGATAGGTAGTTTAATAGCAAAGTTATTAGTTTGTCAAAAATCTGGTTTTAAATTTTACACAACGCCATAGAGCAAAAACCTGTTTATGTTAAATAACTATTCTCGTGTTTTTTTATATCAAAAAATGAAGTTATCTGAATTTTTCTCTTATTTAGTTACGTGTTTTAAAAATTGTTTTATTTACGGAGATGGTCTAGTTTAGTTGCAAATAAATTTTGAATACTACCATGTTTCTTCTTACGACGTAATTAATTTAAAATTTATTTAAAATCTGTTCTACTACATAAAAAGTTTTGAAATTTTAATATGTTATACTAGATTTTTCGTTCTTTCAGGAAATTTACTTTTTAGTTTGGGAAATTATCGAAAGCATATGATTGAACGAAGTGTTTAAAAATTTATTTACTCTATTTATACGGCCTGAAACTACTGTTATCTTTCTTTCAGATTATTATTGTTTTAAAATTACTTTACTGCATCGAAAAGTGTTAAGAATTAATGACATTATCACGTAACAAAGATCTACTATTTACAACTTGGATAACACTATTTCAGGTTAGTTTAAAAGTGATTTAGTATTATAAATTGTTTATTTAGAGCTTGTATTGTGTGTTGAGTGGCTTTACTGTTTTTAAATCAGTTTATTTATTGAGTTCGCTTGCAGTATCAGTTTCTGCATGAAATGTTTATCTCATATCCTGTAGTTGCAAATGAAAAATTTAATATTAACTGACAGTCTTACTCCCTCCCTTATGCTCTGTAGTTATGAAAACTAGAATTTACCTAAATTCTAAGGTGCTTACAAGTTCAATATAGACAGTGGGCATGGAGGCAATGAGCAGGTAGAGGGAAGGAAAATTGCTAACTGGGTAATAACCCAAATTGAGACCGGGGGGTTGTCTTGTGCCCAGTTAGTATTGGTAGGTAAGCTCCCACCTTCTGAGTTCTGAGGATCGGCTGTTGTTTTCGAGGATTCTGATAGCATGGACTGTGAAATAAGGATTAAAATTATTGTTGTCATGGGAGGTGGCATGGATGGCTACTGGATGTTTTGGATTCTGAGTGAAAACTGCCTGTTGGTGGCCATTCATTTTTATTGCTAATGGATTGCAAGTCAAACCTATATAGGAAGCCAAGCAGTGTTTGCAGGTCGGCTAGTATATTACATGCGAGGTTTCACAGGTGGCATATCCTATGATAGGAAAGCTCTCGCCAGTGATAGGGTTGGTGAAAGTGGTGGAGGCATGGTGTATGTTGCACATCCTGCAGTGGGGTCTATTGCATGGGAAGGATCCTTGGGGCTGTCTGATAGGATGAGAAGACTGTGTTTGTGGACTAAAAGTTGGCTGAGGTTGGGAGGCCTGCTGAAACAAGTTCTGGGAGGGCCAGGGAGGATTTTAGAAAGAATGGATCTCATTTCTGTGTAGGTTAATAGGAAATCATAACCCTGCTAAAAGATTCTGTTGATGGATTCAAGACCAAGGAAATATTGTGTAACCAGGACTGGACTGTGGTTAGTTTCTGGTGGTTTGGAGTAGTCAATAGGTTGAGCAGGTTGCATTGTGGCTCGTGAAAGTTGCTTGTGAACCAAATCTGGGGGATAGTTGCGGGATACCAATGCTTGTGGGATGTTGTTTGAGTACACCATTAGGGATTTCTGGTTGGAGCATATACAACTGCCTTAAATGCTAGGACTTTAGAGGAGGGAACATTTGGTTTGATATGGATGGCAACTGTCGAAATGGTGGTACTGCTGTGAGTTGGTGGGTTCGATGTGGACTGAGGTGCTGAGGTGCCCATTGGAGAGGGATAGGTCCACATCCAACAATGTGGCCTGGGTGTGGGAGTAGGTCCATGTGAAATTCAGCGAGATATTTTTTGTGGAAAAATATCGGAAATTGTCAGAAATTTGTAAAAATGTCAGCAGTTCCACTAATGCAAAATGAAAGTTTATTTTTAAATATGGAGTTTTATTATACTGTAGGTTATTGTGGCCTCTCTTGATATAGCAGCAGCACTTAGCAGAACAAAAAACAAAAAAGGTTGAGTACCGCTGGTTCAAAAGAGGGAAGAAATAATCCTTACATTCACATAAAATGACATTCTCAAGCCACAAAAGATTGAAATAAGATTTGTTGGATAAGGATTTTACTCTTGATTATGCATTGGGCCAACCCATTCCATAAAACTGAAGTGTTGCATTTAAAAAATATGGAGTGTTTGTCCTCTATTTTTGAATAACTGTATTGCATATAATAAATTAGTGTAGTATCCTTATCTTCTTATTGTACTTATAATTAGCATATTTCAAAACATAATAATGTATGAAGAAAGAATATTTATACAATAACTATACAACTCCACACTATTGTGTCTTATTCTATTCAAGATTTAGACTTTTACTTCAAAAATATTTACTCATATGAAATAAGTACCAATCACTCACATAGCATGTCCAACATAAAACAATTTAAAATGTTTTAGATAAAACTTGAAGGGGAAAACAACTTACTCATCATCTAAAATAATTGTAGACTCAGTTGAGTAGTTGAATTGGGAAGTACCGGTATCTAGTTGTAATGCTACTTCTTGGGTCTGTGAATTCCTAAAATATATTGTAGGACTTCCATTGATCTCATACAATACCCTGAAAAAATATAAAAAGAATGGTAAGTTTGAAACATTAAAATTTATACCCTGATATTATTTTATCTTCATAGGTTCATTTAAAATATATGGTAAGACAAAAAATATACTGTCAAACAATGACAACACGCTACATCTCCATGTTCCAGAAATTTTAGTTATCAGTATCTGAATTGTTTGGGTGCAATACTCCATACTTCCTATGTTGAACTAATGTTTTAATCTCAGCATAGCCATCCCCAAATATCTGCTTCATATATTCAAATCCTTGTATTTTTTTTTTTTTGTAACTGCTTTACATCTCTTTTTAACATCGAGGTCTTTAGAGACGGGAAAGGATGGGGGGCAATGATGGGGGCAAGGAATGGGAAGGAATTCGGCCATGGCCTTTTGCAGGAAGCATCCCAGCATTTGCCTGGAGTGATTTGGGGAAACCATGGAAAACCCAAATCTGGATTCCCGGACGGGGATTCGAACCGCCGTCCTCCCGAATGCGAGGCGAGAACGCTAACCGTTACACCGCCCCGCTCGGTCAAATCCTTGTCATCCTCTACAACCATTTCCATTGACTGTTCCCTTTGTTTACCAATTAACCAACAACATGTATCTGGCCTATCATCTTTTCTCCCATTTCTGTAATGGTCTTCCATAAATACGAGGCATGTTTTTTTAAGTAAGTACTGTTTTGAAATTAAAAAAAGACGTGCAAATATATATCAATAATTTTATTTTTACATGAAAGAATGTACCTTACTATACTTTTCTACATAATTACCTTCAATATTGAGGCACTTGTCATAATGTAGTACCAGTTTTTGAAAACCCTCTTCATAGAAGTCTGCCGCCTGACTTGTTAACCACTGCATCGCAACTGTTTTGATTTCGTTATCGTCTTCAAGACGCTGACTGCCCAAGTGATTATTCAAGTGCAGGAATAGATGGTAGTCACTGGGCGCCAGATCAGGGCTGTACGGAGGATGATCTACAGTTTCCCATCAAAAAGATGTGATGAGATCTTTGGTCTGATTAGCCACATGTGGACGGGCATTGTCATGCAGCAAAACGATGCCCTTGCTCAACTTGCCACGTCTTTTGTTCTGGATTGAACGGTGCAGATTGTTCAATGTCTCACAATAAGCTGCTGCATTGATTGTCTCATTACGAGGCAGAAATTCCACAAGCAATACTCCTTTTCTGTCCCAAAAAACTGTGCACATGATTTGCCGGGCAGAAATCGTTTGCTTGAACTTTACTTTTTTGGGTGAATCTGAATATCGCCATTCCATGGACTGTTGCTTTGATTCAGGTGTGATGTAGGCCACCCATGTCTCATCCCCCGTAACAATTTGGCTTAAGAAAACATCATCATCGTTGTGGTACCGCTCAAGGAAAGTCAATGCACTGCCTAAACGTTTGGTTTTGTGCACATCCGTTAACATTTTCGGTACCCAACGTGAGCACAATTTTCGGTAATTCAAGTGCTCGGTCACAATGCCATACAAAACACTATGAGACACTTTAGGAAAGTCATCACACAAGGATGAAATCATAAAGCATCTGTTTTCTCTCACCTTATTGTCCACTTTCTGCACCAAACTTTCATTAATGACCGAAGGACGCCCACTCCATTGTTCATCATGCACATTTGTGTGGCCATCGTTAAATGCTCTCACCCACTTTCTCACCATTCTATCACTCATAATGTTTTGTCTGAAAACTGCACAGATGTCACGATGAATATCCATCGGTTTTAGGCCTTTAGCACAAAGAAATCTTATAACAGCCCATACTTCACAGTCGAAGGGACTCACGATTATCGGAGGCATCTTAAACACTCAGTGAACAACGTAAACAAGGAAGAATTAGACTGTAATTGCGTCAGTGCATAGGCAAGAGATGCAGGTACCCAGTGCGCATACGTGGAACGCCGACCGTAGCGCTGCAGCCACGGTGTGACAAAACGATACTTACTTAAAAAATACGCCTCGTATCTTTCCTCAACTGTAATTTCCAAGACCTTATCTATTTGGTAAATTTTCAGCACCCTTCTATAACACCACTTTTCACATGCTTCAATTTTCCTTCTTTCTGGTATTCTTTAAGTCCAAGCTTCATTTCAATAAAGTTCTGTGCTTGTTACATTCAGTTTTAGAAAACTTCTTTCTGGTTAATGTTTGAAACTAAAAGTTTTCCTTTTTTTAGTAAGTCTTTTTTCACCACTGCTATTTCATTTTTGGCATATTTTATAAATTGCTTATAATTAACAATAAAACAGATTAAATTATCTATGGTGGTAGAGTTCCTCCAAATAAAACAGTTTTTATCATAATTTACATTTCTATCTCAAAATGTAAAACAAATATATGAGGGAAGGAGCGTCTGATATGACAAGGAAGGCAGCTGTCCCCATGTGGATTTTATCCCTTCTGAATGGCCACATCAGCTCATCTGTCCATACCAAACTGGCAAACATACAATGTGCAACAGTACCTTCATTAAGACAGCTGCCATCCTTATCACATCAAACGCTCCCTCCCCTTGCCATTCATCGAGACATATTTGCCAACCAGTAGGCCATCACACTGTATTCGAATAACATCTCCAAAACTCTTATATCCCATAGTTACACACCAAGTTTAGATTTTAAACAAGTTTCACATGCCATATCACAATCTGCTCAATATATTGATCATCCAAAACCCTCTAAACCCAATCATAGCCCCATCTTGTTCAGTCAATACTTTCCAGGTCTTGAATCGATCAACCAAGTCCTTTGATAAATTTATGATTTCCTTCGAAAATATGCTGAAATGAGAACCTTCCTGCCAAAAATCCTCTCTCACCTGCCTAGAAAATGCTTCAGCAGACCTCTGAACCTCAATCAACTCCTAGTCTTTAAATAAGGGCCTCTCCATCTTACAAGACACCCCGAAGGCCCTTTTCCTTATAATAGATCCTGCTGTAAATTGTGATACAAGTAATCTGCCTCCATCACTTTTATCAACCCAGTAACTGGGGAAAGCTTTCCCATCACAGGACTTGCCACTTGTGTATCCTCCCACCCATCAACTCACCTGCAACCATTACCCAACCTCATACCTATACATAGGTTACATCACAAATTCACTGGCCATCAGTATGAATAGACACAGGCAAACAGTGTTCACCGAAAATCCTGATCACTCAGTATCTTAAAATCCCAACATGCATGATATCAACAATTTCAATGCTTGGTTCACTGTTGATGCCATTGGAGTTCTCTCAGACTAAAGTAGTAATTCCAATCTAAAAATGTGGGAACTAGCATTTCAGTATAAATAGGGCACCACATAGATCCTGGTTTCAGTTTAAGATAGCACTAGAATTCTTCCTTATTTTTCACCCCTCTATTTTTTCCCCACAGAACTGCTGTTCAACAGAGCTAATCTTTTAATAGTATGTAATATCTTTTTATAATTTTCTTGATATATTTATATAAATGTGTTTTATATTTCAATAAAAGCTAAGAAAATATTTTCTTCTGATCTCTGCCTTTTCCACAAATGGTTCCCATGATTTGATGCATAATTTTCAGACTTACACCTTTCAACTCCCATCTAAACTTCACTCCATGCTGATTTTCCATCACCATAAACCACCGATTCTAATATATCTATAAGCTTGTCAAAACCATTTAGGTTTAACCCAGAGAATAAGTATGGAAAAGCAATTCTACTAGCAATTCCCAGCAGTAACATAGTTTATAATTCCAAGGCTGCCTATGTGGAAGATTGAAATTTTAGTTAAACTCGTTTTTCAAGTCCAACAGTTTTTCTTGCATTCATTTTCACTGCTAAAACTCATTATTGAGATAATTTTTAAGTGTATTTACTATACCCAGAAAAATTTTGTTTAGAAGATATTTCAGTCTGTAAACCATGCGATCAGAGGGGGCTGAATCTAAAATTTGAAATAATTAATGAATGCAAAAAGTCACAGCAAATGTTTTATCACCAGTTGTAGTCAGCATCCTCTAGAATTTTTTGAACATAAAACCAAGCAATTAGCCAATGTATTATTAAGACTTTTAATTAAGAGAAAAAATCAATATTTAAAACAAACAAGCTAGAAACAAGAAATTAATTTCAGAATATCAACACGGGGTTAAAAATATATAGGTTACTGGTTTGTGCAGACAGTTTAAGGTGTATGCAAAATAAATGAGATTTTTTGAAATATATTGTCGTGATTATTGGAAAGGGCGCCAATACTGATGATGTAAGAGAATTTAGGATGTTTAATAGAAGCCTTTTTGAGGACTAAATCAGGTTAAAACAGTTATAATAGGGTACTAGGAAGACCATATACTAATTACAATTCAAGCTATTGAGTATCTTTTTAAGACATTAATTTTAAAAATTTTTGCTGATGTCACAAAATCAACCAATTCAATAAGAAGGGTGCAGACATCTAAGGAGGCGTTCATTCTTTCAGCACTTTTCACAACAGTCAGTTTGTGTGCTGACAGTACGAATAGCTCCACATTGTTGGTAGTTATGGTACATTTGAATAATGCCATAGATTTACTTTCATCTTGGAATGGGGGCCAGGTGAGAGTTTGTCTTCACTCATGAGTGTGCTTCACCTGCAAATCTTCTGTATAACTGTTGTCTGATTGCCTTATCCAAAATTCTGGTACCGAAATTATAAGAGAGAACTTTTGGAAGAAAGTAAATCTTTTGTGACTTTAAAATTTTGCACAATGAACTTATTTCAATAATACTACCTTTCATGTTTGGGGTCTAACAAGCGTGTGGTACTGGATTATTGTGTGCAGCAGAGGCTATGGTCATGAACATTGTTTAAAATTGAGGCAGTGTTGAAGCCAACCCCTAGTTTCAATGTCGCTTGACATGGTCTACATCCTGCACATTCACATAGATGCCAGCTTCCAAAAAGCAACTATTTTATTCTATTGTTGATGAAGAGTTATGAACACAAAAATTTCATCACTCTTTTTGTATATATGTTTTTCCATGTTTCCACGCTGCACCAACCTTCTACTTTGGTAAGCAGTTGATATCCTCCTATATATATTTCCTGACATATATCAATAGTTCACTTTACATCAATTCACCTGAACCATGTTCTCCAGAGCCTAGCCATTCATGAAGTAAACTTCGATGTGTGCACATCTCCATTACTAAATGGTTCACTCCGTCAATGAATAAGGTTTCAAACTGAAATATTGTAAGTTTGTGTTTGTCTTTTGTGATGTTCACTAGTTGCCACTTTTGGGGAATGAAGGCTTCTTTTTTTAGTTTTTTAAATTGCTTAACATCTCGTTGATGTTGAGTTCATCAGAGGTGGGAAAGGACATGGAACAGGGAGCAGGGAACAAGAAGATATCTAGGGTCTTTTGAAGAAAACATCCCTGCATTTGCCTGGTGTGATTTGGGAAAACCCAAATCTGGATGGCCAGATGTGAACTCAAACCCATGTCCTCCCGAATGCAAGGTCAGAAAGCTCAGCCACCATGCTCGGTGCGAGTGATGGTTTCCCCATCCTTTGTTAGCCTCTCATATGAATAAGATGTCACCCAAAATATTGTGCTTTATTGTTTTTCTAGTCTTTTTTTATTCTCTAATATTATTTTTAATTAATCCTTACTGACTGTTACACATACCTTACTCTTGGAGAACCATCATCAGTTTTATCAATTAGATCATTTCTAATTGGACCATGAATACCATTATTACCTATCAAGTATGAAGTTGCCTATAAGAATGAAAAATGTGCTGTTAGTTATTAAATTTTCAAATATATATCATATCTTGCCAGACTTTAATTTAAATTATTTTTGTAATAATAAGTTTTGTGCTAATTAAAATACAAAACAGATAATTAATAAATGCTGTACATAATTAACACATTAGATTTGTATACTGAGATGAACATATTTTGAAGCAAAAGTAGCATGAAATTGATAGGTGAATTTAAATTAGAAAGCTATTTTTAAAAAGGCAGTCTTTAAAATTTTATTCAGTCCAAATCTTACACCTGATTGACTTCAAGTTTGACTAGGTATTTTTAATCCACCAAGAGCCAAAATAAATTCTCTGTATTAAAGATTTGAAAATGTTCATTATTTCTATAATAAAATTACCTGCTCTACACAATTATAAATAAGAAAACCCAACCTGTCAGTTCAGTCCCTACCCAATATATTGAGGAACTTAGGTTCATAAATCCTCCAGTTTTAAACTGAACTTGTTGCGGTTTCGTGGGTCGCCCACTCACATCAGCTACCAGAATGTTTTACTTTCAAACTCGCTCACTGAAATATAATGTGCATAGTTTAAACTCTTACCGCAAGTTCCTTCTAAAGATACAGATTCTCTTGACCGGCCGCCACTCAGTTTCCAACTGAGAACATTTAAAGACTACTGAATGAATAAAAAGTTATTTCACAAAACTAATTTTAATTCATTGCCTTCAATTTTTCCAACACCACCAATTTTATAAACTCATCGGACTTCTATCACTCCAAAGTTGCAGATCCAGTTAAAGTAGAACGGCTATTTTTACACCTTTTATTCACATTCACACGTTTACAACTTTCAACTTAACACCAACACACTTCTCCACGTCCTGCGACCGACTGCCCGCCTTGTGGCTACCACAGCACCCACCATGCGGCCCCCGGGGCTCACCCTTCTGTGGCCACGGACATGGTGCCGATGACGTCACAAACCGGCGCTACTTTCAAACACAAAGTGGTACCGCTACAAACTGTCCAGAACAAATAACTTCTGTTGTCTCAACAATAAAAACTCTTCTGATATCAGAGTCTTGTTCTTTTCCTTTTATTCAGGTCCCAAATTGGAAATATAGCTTCATTTTTTCTTTCTATTACCTTGATCTCTCCTGAGCAGACAGCCAATTTCATTTAATGCTACATTAAACACCATTTGGTTGGAGATGTTGTAAGCTACCTTACTTTCTGTTTTCAATATTCAGTTAAAATCCGACGAAGTTTGAGGTTAACATTCAATACATGATACCATAGTTTGAAATTGAGATAACAACACTTTAGAATCAGAAAAGTAAATAATCAACACATAACAACCATAAATAAGAAGTTTCTAATAAAATATAAACTGTAAACTTACCTAAATGAGCGTAATCCATAATAATTCTGAAGTAAAGTAAACAGGTTTGGTTAAACAACCATATAACTAATATTCCACATAATTGACCACTGTAAAGCACTTTCATAAGTATAATTTCACCGTTTTATATTAAATTCACCAATAACTCGCAGTTTCCGACAGATTTAAAGCAGTAAATATGATTTTTAAAGCATCACCACATGGGTTGATTTCAATAATAAATTCTAGCACATCTAAGTAGTTTCTGAGTTTGAAAAGTAGATTTAAACAAACTAAATAACTGGCAAGCCAATATTCTGTAAGTTTCCAATAGCCATCGACTAATAAACAGAAGATATAAATAAATGAAAATCCGTTTTTTTTGGTGACGTCGGAGCAACCAATTTGCAATTTGGATTTCTCTCTGACTAACATATTTCATGAACTAAAAACTTTTCTGAAGCACTTAAATAAAATAAAGGTACATTTTAAAAATAGTTACAGGCCACAACCGAGTTTAAATAAAAAGTGAATAAAATCTTGCACCACCAAGGAAATCACCAAATTTTAGAAATTCAATAACTTTTGACATCAGTAACCGATTTAAAAGATTTTTACACCACTGAACTCAGCAGTAGCTGGGAAACACTTTGAAAATAGTTTAAACTTGATATTTTAAACTTTAACAGATTCATATTCCGGACGTGACGTTCGGCAATACTATAAAGATGTGAGCTTTCCGATTAACCAAATTTCAAAAATCATTTACACTGGTCTGGAAGCTCTAAAACCATAAACAACCACATCACTACACTTGTCTCGTTTCGCTCTACATCTTGTGATTTTCTGGAAGTTCGCAGTTAACAAAAAATTTTCTAGATAGACTGTTGTCTAGGTCAGTAGGCCATTTTTGATAAAAGTAGGTCCGGACATGGTTTCGTCCGCAATCTGTTGGAACACCTCGTCGCTGTAACATGTAGCTTTTTGTTTAGCGGATTTGAGTGTGACCGGCTCACGGTGGCTGATGGGAAACCGGAACTTTGACAACATAGCTGACTGTCGCCATTACCAACTTAAGAATCTTGAACTTTTCCAACATGTGTTCATCGATGTGAACTTTAACTTTCATTTCGGGGTGTAGCGGTCTGTTCTGTTTCATGACTTGTGATCTTCGGCTAATGATTTTCTCCGATTGCCATTGCTAACTGTGACTTTATGTAAACTCTGTGCAAAATTTTAAGAATACAGACTTCAGCGATTTGGACTTCGACTTTCATTTCTATACAATACAATACAATACATTCATTTTCCATTGATCCCAATATAAGAGACTGGCTCTGTGGGATGTGGAAAGTTGTCAATTTACAGATAAACAGTTGCATAACAAAATAATAAGTACACCACTAGATCTACAGTCATAGTATACATGGTACATTAAACACTTCCATTACAAAATAATACATACACCAGAAAATTAACAAAATAATACATACACCACAAGATGTACAGTCGTAACATATATGGTACTATAAACAATTACATAACAAACTAAATACATACACCAGGAGATGTACAGTCATAGCATACATGTTAAATTAATTATTTGAACTATATTTACACAAGATACTGGCAGTTATTTTTAAGATACCTTAGAAATAAATTCTTCGACAGAGTAGAAGGAGTTGTCAATTAAAAATTCTTTCAATTTTTTCCTGAATTTATTCTTATCATCTGATAGACATTTAATATGTGTTGGGAGTTTACTGAAGATATGTATCCCTGATTATATATAGATTGTAGTAAACAGTTTTCCTAAGGGGTAAAAAGGAAAATAATCATTGGATTAGCTTATAGAAACACTAGCCTCTGAGAGTTACAGCTAAACTTCAATAAAATTTCTTTTTCAATTTTTTTTTAGCCTCCAGAACACTTCAGAAATGGAGCACACATCCCTCGCCAAAACGCTCTACTAGGACACAGATATCCAAGCTACCATGGTCCAAGAATTTATAATTAATTACCTGCAGATGTTACCAATAAACCAAAGCATAACATGAAGAAATATATATCCACTTGGCTTTTAGATAACTATGACTTATTAAATGAATTAATAAACTCTCATCACTTGGTTTAAAGAGTTTGTAGGTCCTAAATATTACCTTACTACTAATAATTTTTACAATCTCCAGGTACATGGAACTACTTTATATAATAATTTTATCACTTCTGTCTTTATATTTCTAATATACTATATTGATTATTGTTTATACACCAGGGCCGCATTTAAGCATAGGCTACATAGGCTGTAGCCTAGGGGCCTGCACCACAAAGGGGGGCCCACACCACAAAGAGGGGCCCCTCACCACCCACAACCCTCGCCTGGGCAGGTAGTAGAGCTAAAAAAAAAAGGTCGCCCATAAATTTTTTAGGTCGAATTTCAAATATTTCGAAATTTAAGAATCCAGCCGCTGCCGACAGGGGGCCCGCACCACATGTATAGCCTAGGGGCCCACAGAGCCTAACACAAACATGATGTATAGATTGTAAAATAGATCTTAAGTCACTGTAAATATCCATAATGTAAGACTTAAAGCCCACACAATAGTTTCACCGTATGTGGGATTCACAATATAGCCTTATAATACTCAATACCACAAAAAAAAAAAAAATGTATAATTGTTCTTTGTAAATTAAAAAAAAAATTAAAAAAAATTCTAACCACTCCCAGAGAAAATTTTATGTTAACTCCATTTGTTGCCTCCATGTTCACTAATAAAGCATAAAATTTGGGTGTAATATGGATTGGCTAAGAGTTTTACATAAAGAGATATTTCAATTTCAAGTAGTATTTCATCATATGTACGTACAGGGAAAAAAAAATTAATAAATAAAAAATAAAAATAAATAAATAAATAAATATCTCTATAAATGAAAATAGTGATTCCAAATTTCAATATTACTGTTTGTTGTCATTGTAGCTAGGTGCAGCATGAATAAAATTAAATTAAATAGTTAATTTCCAAATATCTTTTCTAGTTAAGTAAAGAACTTGATTTAAAAAATAAATAAATAAAAGAGCTACGAAGTTAGAAGTAAGTTTAAACGAGGGAGAAAAATTAATTTAACAATAATAATGACATAACAGAGTAATAGTAATTTGAGATTTTTTAATTAATTTTAATTTAATTGCAATGGAGCACACACTCCGGTGGCAATTTCCCTACACATCCAACTTCCCCCTATCCTGCACCCACCTACATATGCCCTCTACAAATTTTAACTTTAAATTCTTATAATGTTTTCGGTAAGTTATTCATCATTTCCCTTGGTAACTCATTCCAATCCCTGACACCCTTACCTAAAAAAAGAGAATCTTCCTACACCCTTGTGCCTGAAATCGAGTGCCAGCTTGTGATCCACTTTTTCCTTCCATGCATTACTTTCAATTCTTACACCAATATCTTACCATGTCTCATCACAAATATACGCCTTGTACACCACAACCCTCTTCACCCTCCTTCTGTCTTCCAATGAGTCCCATTCCAGCTCCTTTATCATATCTGTAACTGATTTCATTCTGCGATAATTTCCAGAAACAAATCTAGCAGCTCTTTTTTGCACCCTCTCTAATTCCTGTATTTGATACGCAAAATAGGGGTCCCATACTGCACTACCATATTCGAGCAATGGCCTGACCAAAGTTTTGTAACCCAATTCCTTTACTTATCTCGTGGATCTCCTCATCACTCTCTCCAACAAGTGCAGAATTTTGAAACCTTTTCCTACCACCAGTCCAGTGTGTTCTGCCCAGTTAAGCTTGTTATTAAATGTAATGCCAAGATATTTACATTTCAAGTCTTCTGCAAGCAATTCTTTCCCCACCTTATGTTCATAATTAACCTTTTGTTTTTTGTGTATCTAATTAGCTGGCTCTTCTTTGCATTTATCTTCATCCCATATTTACCAACCCAACTAGATATCCTGTCCAGATCCTCCTGCAACTGTTTACAATACTCTATCATTTTGATCCTTTTATACAGCATTACGTCATCTGCAAACAATTTAATTTCAGATAGTAAACAACGAACACAATTATTCATTAGAATAATGAATAGCAATGGTCCCGATACGCTACCCTGCGGCACTCCCATTTTTACTTCCACTTCCTTTGATACCGCATTTCCTAACCTAACT
Organism: Vandiemenella viatica; assembly: GCA_031002005.1. NCBI lineage: Eukaryota > Metazoa > Arthropoda > Insecta > Orthoptera > Morabidae > Vandiemenella > Vandiemenella viatica. The sequence continues at coordinate 100,776,206 of JARYHS010011408.1, forward strand.
TTCTGTTTTCTACCTTTTAACAATTCTTCTACCCAGCTAATCAATTTCTCATCCACTCAATAGTTTTTACCTTATTTACTACCATTTTATGGCTTACTTTGTCAAACGTCTTTGTAAGATCTAGTGCTACACAATCAATTTGGCCTCCCTTGTCCATTTCATCTCAAATATCTTGTATATATCCCACCAACTGAGATTCGCATGAATATCTTTGCCTGAACCCATGTTGCCTACTTGAAAACCACTTACTTTCCTCACATACATTTCTGATGTGGTTGTATATCAATCTTTCCATTAATTTACCTACCACTGAAGTCAAACTAATTGGCCTGTAATGTTCGACTTTATTTCTCACCCCTCCTTTATGCACCGGTACTACTATCACACTTTTCCAGTCTTGTGGTAAGCAGCAAGTATCCAGACTAAATTTAAATAATATTTCAAGATAAGGTAAAATGTCACATTTGGCTATCTTTAAGATATCTGTAGTAATATTATCTACACCAACCCCTTATGTTTTTTCAGCTTGCTTATTTCCTTCATGATTTCTTCAGGATGAATTTCTAATTTTTTAGTATCTTCATTTCTAATCGTATTGTTAAGCTCGTTCTCTGAATTAGACCTTCCTGTTTCTGATTCATTGTCCCTAATGCTCTTACTAAACCAGTTACTTAAAATCTCTGCCTTTTTTCAAATCCTCAGTAACTACTTCTCCATCCTTATCTGTAGGCGTCTCTACACCCTCCCTTCCCCTCAGTTTCCTGATATAGCCATAGAATTTTCTAGATGCCTCAGTCAGTGGTCCTCCTGCACTGACAATACTCTTCATAAACCCATCTTTAGCCACTTTGTTTGTTGTTATCAAGTCCTTGTTTGGTTGTTTCAAATGTTCTCTACTAACCTGCTCTCTCATAACTATGTTATGTTCTCTTCGTACCAACCTCCTCACTTCCCTATTATAGTGCACAAGTTCTCTACTTCTCTTTATTTTCTGCTTTGGAATGAATTTTTCTTCCCCCTTTCTTATTATCTCCTTGAACTCTTCCCACCTTGACTCTACTGTACTTGTGCCTTCCTTCCATTTGTTGAAACGTTCTCTGAAATATCTCTTCAAATTTGAAATCTGTGCCTTTTAATAATTGTACCTATTTCCCCCTTCAATTTTGGCTGCTTGTTTTTCTGAATCCTCTAATATCCATCAGAACTGCTACATGATCACTTATTCCTTCAGTCATTGACACCCCACAAGGTTATCATTGGGCTTTATTAGGAATATATCCAAAATATTTTGTCCCCTAGTGTTTTGCTCAACCACTTGTGTAAATCCTCCTTACCTTATTAAGGTATTTGCAAATCCTTGTTCCCATGTGTTATTAATCTTATTTCCTTCTCAGTTTACAACTGGTAAATTTAAATCCCCAATTTAAAGGGGGAAAAAAACGAAATTTTAGTGTTAAAACTTGATGACATCACCATGAGTGACTTTTAGGAATTGATAACTCTTAAATGAAGATAATTAGAAGAAAATGTGAAATAACTTAAAAGATTGGGTGTAAATCAGACTATGATATATAAAAGTTTTGGGAAGATCCAATTAAAAATAGTGTACCCTGATATATGGATTTTTGTAATTCACAAGAGGTTAGTATTATCCCATGGGTTATCCCAGTGTTATGGAACAGCCTGGCTCAAGATTAACCAAGACTATAAACAGGGAACCCGTGTTTCCTTGTAGAGGCAGTTTCCAACAGTACTTGGTTGGGAGAGGATGTGCGTGCCATCCGGGTGATAGAATTTGTCCATAGTGTCTTTCATACTATGCACTGTCATCATTCCTTTATTAGTTGATAAAGAAGTACATCAATGATTATTGTGAACTGAAGGGATTTTCTTAGGTTTTCACCGACTATGGGGGGAGTTGTGAAAGCTTTATCGAAGTTGTTAAATCTATCTGTGTCTTCATTAATGGATGTGTAATTCGGATGCCTTTCCTTAGACTAACAACTGATACCAGTTAAGATACAAAAGTTTTCAGAATATACATTTCTCGCTGACGTGACTTTAATTTGACTATGCAACCTACCACCTGATAGCTTTTACAGATTAAATTAATAGCTTGACAACCGATTTTCAAGAAAACCGGCAACTTACGGTCAGAGCTTCAAATGATCAGCTGTGCATCCAAAACCTCCAATGGCATCAGTGTCTGACACTGCAACAAGTCCAGCATTTGTTCGGTAAAGAAGATTTAACTCACCACTTGAGGTGTAGCAAAAACCAAACGGTTTACCAGCATCACCATTGGGCCTACACGAGTATCCAAAGCTGGCAGATGTGTCTACACAAGATCCTATGACATCTTTCTGCATGACACCAGCTGTCTGACAACATGTAAAAAATACAAAAACACACACACAATTCACAATATTTTGATTAATAAACTTAGTAATATAGGAGATGAGACATATGACAGGATGAAATATGTAAGCAAATTCAGACCCACCACATGAATGAAACATGCAGGAGGGTGTGGCTTGAATTGATGGCAAGGGGGGGGGGGGAGAAGTTGACTAATGATAATTGTAAAACAGAATAACCTCTGTGAAAATCACAAGTACTTGCATTCTGACGCTCCTAGACCTCCACAGGGATCTGTCACCACTACCAACTCTAACCCAATTAGAGAAGAATCCTTTACATTTATTGGACACACCACCTGATCTACCACTACCCTTATTTGCCAATTTACCTGACTTCACTGCACTGATTCCTAAATCAATGTCACCTCTCAACAACAATCCAATAGGATGAATGGATAGGCACAAAGTTTATACTGCCAATCCAGACCATACAGTGGCAATCGATGCCAGCTCACATCCAACAATCTGAATGCCTCATTCACAATTAGAGCAGTCAGAAATTTTCTGGACAACACCACCTCCTCAGAACTCTGTGGATAGGAAGTAGCCTACCAACATATCCTATACCCAGACATAAACCTGGCTTCAGCCTATGCTAAACCTGTCTGCTTCTAATTTATTATTCAACATTTGTATATATTTTCAACATATTTTTTTATATAAATGTATCTTTCTAGTTTTACTTGTTTACTCTTATAACACATCAAAATTATGTTATTTAAACAAATTTCATTTTACCTCAACTGATTGTTACAGAAACTATTCTGTTTCACAATTACCTTTGGTCAATTTTCTGCCCCCACTATCAGTTCAAACCCAACTCTTCCATATGTTTCATTCATGTGGGTGGTCTGGATGTGCTCACAGCTTTCTCCCTGCTATATGTCTCGCCTCCTAGATGACTAAGGTTATTAACCGAAATATTGTGAATTTTGTGTGTATTTTTTGTATTTTTTTTTTTGTCTGTCTGGCCCTCCTGCCTTCATCTGTGGTAAGTAACTAGTTATTTTTCACTATCCTATCATACATTCAACGCCTAATGGCTATTTGTTTGTCTTCATTTTCCACAAACTAAACATAGTTATTGACCATATATCAATCCAAGACATTCCTCAAATAGATGCGTTAGTAGGTACCTTCAGTGTAATTTACACAGATCAAACAAGCTGTCCTCCTTTGCACTGCATCCCTCACCCTCATTCAAATATGAACAATTCATATTACTGCTGTATTTGATTTTGGTTAAATTCCACCATATTCAAGTGAATGTCTGGATTGTCTCTTCCCTGCCTTTGCTATTACTCCAAATTCCCCTTCAGTGTCACCACACATAATTTTATTAGTTCTATTAACAGTAAGAACAGTTGTGTTTTATCATATAACTTTTCGTTTTCATCGAACCAGAATTCTGATATTTTTTTTTAAATAAATTGTATAATAAGCAATTATAAACAATTACCTCATTTTCATAGGTGTAGATTAAGCTTGTCTGAATAGTACCATTACCAAAGTCCACTGTCATATTGTTTTGTTCTTCTCCACTTGCTGCCAGATGTTGCTGTTCCCAGAAGCCTAATTCACCAATGGAAAAATCGTCTAACCCAAAGTCAGCTGTAATTAACACTTCTTGATCTAATCCATTGAAAATTCTAAGTTGAGCTTCACCAGGCACCGGAACCACAGCATATGTTGGCTGTATAAAAGAAACTAATTCAGCTTTCAGATAGAATATTTCAGTCACCTAAAACTTTATGAAGTTAAATATATGAAATTTTAGATCTGAATTATATTATTACCTCCAGTTGAAACTCAACAACAGCTGCAATTACAAAGGATAATGCAGCAACCACACCACCCACACCAAGTCTCTGCAGGGGCTTTGTTAAAATATTACATTTGCTTAACAGTGGATAGACGACAGTTTCAAATAAAGGAATAAAAAGCAAAATGAGGATTGAGTTAGCTGCAGACATCTGATCTGGTTTAAGAGACCAGCTGCCAATTTCCCCTGTCATTCTTGAAGCTTGAAAGGTCCATGTTGACCCCTGGAAAGAAGAAAATAATGTGAACTAATTAATTTACCTGTTCACAGTAATAATGTATCATATCAATTCATTCTCAAGACATTTCCAAGTAACTATTTTGTGTTAGTTTTTATCATAATATTCAAATAGTTGTAAAGAGTGTACCAAAAAATTTGTTAAATCTAGATCTGATTCTCTTAGATCTGAACCAAATGTTTTGAAGTTTAAAGCTAACCAACTTTAAATATCATAATTGTTAATGCATACATCTAACAATCCATACTATGGTTGGGCAAATGCAGTCAAGGCTCGCTCAGTTTATCACTGCCAGCATCACCTTTGCCAGCCAAATAGAGGACCGAGTCTGGACATAAGCTAAAGCCAGACAGAAGGGCTCAGTCTGTTATTTGTATGCTGTGTGGTGACGAAGCAAGGCAGGTACCCACTAGGTGCAATCAGAACAGGCACATATTGCATCGCAGTCTCAAAATCGCTAATGCACTAGCATTATCAAGGAATTAAATAACTGAAAAATTAATGAGTGGAGAATATGTATCTCCTTCTTCTACTTGTTATTTTCTACATGCTGTTGTATCATTTTGATTGTTTACATATACTTTAAGATAATTCAGATACTTATGGACCGCGCACTACTCTATGTTAATAAAAAACTAAAAATCGGTAGATTGGACCACATTACAACATTTCTGTGGTGATTGTTCCGCCAATCAAATACACTCCATGCAGAGGAAATGACTAAGTAAAAATGAAGTGTCCTGATATGGGAGGTATGTAATATCCTTGTCATCAATTACTCAGCTATCATTCTTAAGCATATTTAACTATGTATCTTGTGCAAATATATTTTGAGCTTTGGCCTCCAATTCAAATCAACCTGAAGAAAATGTCTCTTGACCTCTAAATATAAAACGGAAAATTGAGTTACTCAAATACAGCAGAGAGAATGTTACCAGGGAAAACAATACATAGATTATCAGTATATATCCTCTAACAACGCTGATGAAAAAACATTCTTCTTATTAAGTAGAAATTTAGGGCGAAAAAGTACCCTTTAAATCCATACAAGATGACACATATGAGGTCTGTTAGAAAAGTATCCAACATTTGGCCGGGGGAAAAAAAACTGGCATACTTGGAGTGTTGGAAACCTAATCATCCTTAAAGTAGTCTACTTTTAACTCCACACACTTGTCCCAGCGGTGCCGCCATTGTTGGAAGCATTCTGAGAACTCCTCTTTCAGAATGCAGTTTGGCTCTTTTGTCATAGCTGCCATAATATCGTCTCTTGTCCTTTCAATTGCCTCTTTAGTTTGGGGAATAGCCATGAGTCGCAGGGGGCCATATCCGTAGAGTAAGGAGGCTGTTGAACCACTGGAGTCTAGTTTTTAGCCAAAAAAAAGTCTGAATCAATTCCAAGGAATATACTGGGCGTTGTTGTGATGGAGGCGCCAGTTTCCTGTTGACCACAATTCTGGTCTCTTGCCCTGCACAGCTTCATGTAGGTGACGGAGGCCTTTCCTATAGTACCTACTCTTTGGTGATTGTTCAACCCTGTGTTATGTACTCATGATATACCATATTGCGGGATTCAAAGAAAGCAGTCAGCATCACTTTGATGTTGCTGCGCATTTGGCGGGCCTTCTTTGATCTTGGTGACCTGGAATGCTTCCACTGTGATGACTGGGATTTGGTTGCCGGGTCGTACCCGTACACCCAGGACTCGTTTCCAATGAATGTGGTGTTCATGAAGTCGGGTTCACTGTTTGTGAAGTCCAGCATGTCCTGCGAGACTTCAAAACGAAGTTGCTTTTGCGCCGCCGTCAGCAGCTTCAGCACGAATTTCGCCGACACTATCTTCATGTCCAAATCTTCGGTCACAATGGAATGTGCCGAAATAATGCTGATGTCCACCTCATCTGTAATTTCTCAGATAGTCACACGATGGTCCCGCATCTCTACAGCGTCCACTTTGTCAAAGAACTTGTCATTTCGGAATATTGATGGCTGACAGGAGCGTGGCTTGCCCTCCCCCGATGTGCGGCCATCTTTAAATCGGTTTTACCATTCCTTAATGTGTTTGATGCCCATAGCATCGTCACCGAAAGCCATCTGAATCTTCCAAATGGTGTCCACTTGGCTCTCGCCCAGTTTCTGGCAAAATTTGATGCAGTAGCGCTGCTCCAGTCGTTCCATAATTTTCCTTTCAATTAAAAACCAACGAGAGTACAGCACACAACCTCACTCAAATACTGCTTACCAGCAACTGACACTATCGACAGGCGGGGAAAAAAGGTCAGACACTTTTCTAACAGTATATTTCGTATACCTTGTATATTTGCAGCCTCCATATAAATCTCAATGCACTAAATGTGGATATACTTTAGGTATCTCAGTAACTGTAGATAACTAATTTGTGTTATGGTTTTATTACATTGTATTCTGATGTCACAGTTTGTAATACTTCCGCTACATATGTTTATCAAGCACATATACTGTCATTTATCTATAATCTCACTTAAACCATTTAGAAGGGGGCCTATCATATACAATTTATAATAAAGGACTATTATAAACATTTTATTAATAATAAAGCACTTTTCACCTCGGAATATAACCATTTTCGTCAGGAAACAAGTTTTAGAAAATTGAAATTCTGAAGCCAAGAAATTTTGCTACATTTGTTTCCATGAATAAAACTTAAAATTCTGATCAGTTTGAAATACGATTTGCAAAAGCTAAGAATTTTATTTAAAAAAGATATTTCAATTTCAAGTGGTAGTCTTTTTTCTCCATGTTTGCGGTAGTGAATAAAGGAAGAGGTCTTAAATCTGAACTCTTCAATTAATGTTAAAAGAGAAACCTCAGATTTTACTATCGCAGCATATTGTCGTTTTTAAGACACCCATTATAACTAAAAATAGAATCTTTAGTTAAATTTATGTTTTTAAACAAAGTGAAGAATTTTAATTTTGTAAATAAAAGAGCTAGGAAGATAAAATTATGCTTAAATGAAAGAGAAAAATTCATTTAATAATAATGATATTGTAATCACCTTAGAATTGGATAAATTCTAGTTATCTTAGCTGCAGAACATAAGGGAGGGAGTAAGCTTTATAGTAATCATTAAATTTTTCAGTTTGCAACTACAGGTCATGATAAACCCGTTTCAGGCAGAAGCCTATACTGCAAGCTATCTCAATAAACAAACCGATTTAAAAACAATAAAGCCACTCAACACACAAACTTATAGGCTCTCAATAAACATTTTATAAAAATAAAGAACCTTTAAACTAACATGGAATAGGGTAATCCATTATTATCCAATTTGTAAACAATCGCTTTTTGTTACGTGATAATTCCACTAATTTCAAACACTTTTCGATGCGGTAAAGTAATTATATAATAATAACAATTAGAAAGAAAGTTAAATTCAGAAAAATTCCGTGGTTTCAGGTAGTGTAAATAGAGTAAATTAAATTTTAAACATTTCGTTAAACACACTTTCACTTTCAACATTTTTAATCATATGTTTGCGATAATTTCCCAAACTAAAAAGTAAATTTCCTGAAAGACCGAAAAATCTAGTATAACACATTAAAATTTTAGACCATTTCATGCAGTAGAACAGATTTTAAATAAATGTTGAAAACATTTCGTCACTAATCACAGCATGGTAGTATTTAAAATTCATTTGTGAATAAACCAAGCCATTTCCGTAAATAAAACAACTGTTAAAACGCGTAACTAAACCCAAAGAAAATTCAGATAACATCACTGTTTCAGCATAAACGACACGAGAATAATTATTAAACACGAACTGCGTTTTCTCTTATGGCGGCTTGGTGATTCAAAACCAAAATTTTGACAAACTAATAACTTTGCTATTACACCACCGATCATAACAAAAATTACACCATTGGAATCAGGAACTAACGAAGAACACAAAGGCACTAATTTTTTCACGATAAATTGTAATTCAGCAGGGTCGACTAAAAAGTTGCATAAATCACTAATTAATTTTCGGAAACTTTTTACCATTGCGCACTCAAATTAAATTCATTTACAAGGAAGCTAATCATTTGAGAATTTTTGCTAAATACTTTTTGTAAACCTTAAGGACTAGGCTACACACGGGTAGACTTTGAACACATTCAATAATCACATTCTGTTACACTTTCTTTTGGTAAGCATTAGAACACATAGATCATGCGGCTGGGGGTATATAGGTAGAGGCCCAGGCCATCTCGTGGTCTGTACCTGGGAACGTTGTGCGTAGTGAACCTGAGCTGGTATGTTTCATGTGTGAGTCGGTTAGACCAGGATGGGAGCCGGAAACAGTTGAACCATGCTAGGAACGCGTGTCGGCCATGACGATTTTTTCTTACTATAGTCTTGAATTAACAACTACTATGAACTTATAAATTTGCTAATGGGGTTTGGTCGGTGAATTCTCCTCTTCATAATCTGCAATTTGTTTGGAAACGTTTAGTTCGATTGCCTACTCAACTGTAACTGTTATTTTCAAAATATGGCTGTTTAATAAATTTCTAATTTTTCATCAAAGTGAATTTCGACATATAGTGGACAGTAACCTTTCCTCAGCTTTTGGATCAAATAAGCTTTGTGGCGGCCGATAAACTTTACAGTTGAGGTATCCAGGCTAATACATAGTCATTTAAAAATTATGTATGTATCTTCAAGTCAACATTCAGATAAGGTGTCTAAGCCTGACACTACAACCCAGGTATCAGCTTTCCCACTTACAATATTTTAAGAGTAATATGAAATTTAAAGGGAGAAAAACGGAATTTCCGTTTTAAAACTTATTAAACTTGCCACGTGTGACTTTTAGAAATTAATAACTCATAAATAAGAATGATTAGGAGAAAATTTTGTCATAAATTTAAAGTTTATAAATAAATCAGAGTACAACATTTAAAAGTTTTGGGAAAATCCTATTAGAAATGAGAAAATGGGATTTTTGTAATTCACAAGACAATAGTATTTTTCCGCGGGAATACACTGATTTTCCAGAGCAATCAAGTACAAGGTTAGCCAGAGAGTATGTATAGCGACCATTTTCCTTGCCTCGGCCGTCAATATCAGACCAGCAGTGCAAGGCGACAGTTTTAATGTAACCATCTTGTCACGCCATAATAGTTAGTTTTCGAGAATGTAGCCGCTTTATCGGCTTCATGGGCAATAATACTCGTTTTAGAAAAGAAGAACATGATTTTAAATTCAATGGTATGAACTTTTCTTACAATTTGTTCAGAAATCTATAATAATAGTGTTTAAACACATTAACAAGCTCGCTCTAATTTTGGGTTTCAAATCCGAGTGTGTTTGCAAGAGCTTTTAGCCAGTGTTATGACTTGAAGAATAACCTGGTATCTTCAATGTTATTTCGAATGGTCGATTTAGCCTTCAACGATTCAAGTGTTTGCTCTGATACCAGTATTAACTTCATCAATTTTCAATAATATATTAAATTAGTAACAGTTGTGAATTTTTTTATTTGGATGTGTAACCTCTCCATCGTTATCTGTTGCGGTAATAATATCAAACAGATTGGCGACCGAAACAAAGTATACAAACCGAAGAGCATCTGCAGTAAAAGGTATCAGAAATATCACATAACAGGCATCACGATCAAGTTAATCTACGAATGTAGGCCTACACTACGGCATAAGAACACTTTATACATTATACATGCCTATGGTTCAGTTGATAGAACATACCCAAAATGTGGTTAGTAATCATTGATTTACATACAGTAGTTTCGAGAGTACTCCCGTGTATAGTCTTTTCCCATTTTCTGTTGTGTACTACTCTTGTAGCGCGGCACAAGTGTGCTTTTCCTGCATTGCCAAGCCTTGGTTTGGATGCCGAGCTTTCGTTTGTGGGCCGAGCCTTCGTTTGTTTACTGAGCCAGCGGTCACAGCTCGAATGAGTAGAAAGGATTGGACAAAGGGATAGAAGAGTGAGTTCGAGCGTAAGTAGACCTAGACGGCAATTTGAACGACACTATTCCATATTTATCTGATCTCTGAAGGTTGCAGAATACATCAGCCTCTGTTAAAATAGAAATATATGTGTTGTAATACTTAATGCATGTGTATCTGTACTCAATGCAAGGGAGGAAACAAAATTAATTATTTAACTGAGTTTTAAAAATAAGGAAGGATACGTAAAAAAAAACCGACAGTCACCACATAATGAGGAGAGCCCCGACAAATACATAGATACAAACACATTTTGACCTTAATCATGATTAGAGGAGGACATATGGCAAGACATGTACACACCTAGACTCATCACATGTCACTACATTTTAATTTAATTAAAGTAAAAACTTCTTTTACATTTGTATATCATAAATTCAAGGTGTGAATAAAATATAATTTTTAGTAAAATTATTTAACCCTTTCGTGACCAAATTATTTACAGAAGTTGTGGAATTCTTATGAGCACTTTATTGCGCTAAGGAACCACACTTAAAATTATAGTTTCAATCTTGAATGTGAATAATTAGTCTATAATTACAAAAAAAATTAGTGGGAACTATTGTTCCCACTGAACTCTGGACTAACTCAACTTAGGAATTTGAAAAAAAATATTTATTTATTTTTAAGTTCAAAAAACATCAGAATTATTACATTTAAACATGTATTAATTTGTGTTGTCATTTGAGTTCACTATGGTGATGTGCTATGGAATATAGAAAAGCATGGTGCTATACACAAAGGTACACCACAGCTGCTACACATTACTTTTGTTCTCTTTTCTTTGTCCTTTGTGCTACATAAACGGCATCTTCTGTTTGACATGTTTCCAGTTTCGCTAGCTTCTATTGTCAAATCAAAACCATTATCATCACATTGCACAATAATGTTACCACTAACATCGTTCGAAATTTGTGAAGTATTCGCTGAATCTTCATCAGAATCTGAGTCAGCATTGAAATCTGAATCTTCTGCATCTTCTGGTAGGGAGTGTAAAATTCTCAGAATCTCTTCTGGCCTGAGCCCAGGCATTCTAAACAATGGGAAACGCACAATAAACAAAATGCTAATTTTACAGCTACACAGTTTGCACATCCCAAACAGTTCAGTGGGATAAATAGTTCCCACTAACTTTCCTTGCTATACAGTTTGCACATCCCAAACAGTTCAGTGGGATAAATAGTTCCCACTAACTTTCCTTGCAATATTTCTGTGGTTTTCGGTGAAATTTGCTAAATATAGTCGTATACTGTCTCCTTAGTAAATATGAAAGTGGAAAAATATAAAACAAGTCACTTCACACACAACAGAAAAGCGCAGAATACAAATATAGCTGTTGTGGTCAAATTATTGGGTCCCTTACACTCAGAAAACGCGCCACTGCATTTATTGACTAAGAATGTAGACATACAACAGCTTCTGTGAGCCAGTTGATAAACTACACGTAGTTACCACACTATAACAGAGATGGGAGCACAAGTTAGACGTGGGAACAATGATTACCAGTGAACTTAAGCAGAAAACAAAGAAGTGGGAACTATAGTTCCCACTGGTCACGAAAGGGTTAATACCTTTTATAATTTAGGCGCTACTTTAAATTGTCGGTAAATATTTCAACCACATCCTACGGCAAGCCTATGATTTTCTTCAGTGCCATTAAATATACACAAACAATTCACAAAATTGTGGATGACAGAGGTTGCTATGTCCCAAAATTAATCTCTCCTTTCTTCATTCTAATCCCTAAGAGCAGGAGAGAAGAAATGACACAGAAAAGTTTTATTGTGGTTCCAAGTATTTTACCACAATCGTAAACGAAGGTAAGTGTTTGAAAGTTTGTCAATAAATGCACTCAGAACATGCTTCACCATGCTGGATAGTCCCAGACCTACTTCTACACTATGTCAATAAAATTAAATCATCATATGGCATTGTTGGTCTGGAGGTACCGAAGGATTGTTCGGCCACCATGTGATAGAATTTTTGATTTTCTGCGCAAGCTTTGTCAGAGGAGAAGGTTGGTTAAGGGCATCTGAAAATACCAGCTAAGACCAGGATTTGAACGAGTGATCTTTTAATCTCCAGTTGACGCTTTAACCAGACCACTCTCGCCAAGTCGGTGAAATTTCCATGCGGTAAGCGGTTGCGCAACGATTGATTCCTCTCTGCACTTTGTCGATACTAGTAACCTTTTATATGAGATCCATGTCCCATACAGCAAAAAATTAATGCTGAGGACACATGAGGCTTTTATACACTATCATCTTTGTACATACATTTTAATTCTTCTGAATTCAACCACTTTACATACGACCGAACTTATGTGCCGATTGTATTTCATGTTGCTTTGTAACGTTATGTCTATATACTAATGGGAACGAATCTTATCAATAGCTGTACATCTTATGGTATACTCATACCAATAGGGATTCTTTTTTGTGAATAGTGCGTTACCTTGCATATTTCCAGTTGGATCGCACCTTATCTCTAATAATTTTCGGGACATATCAGTCAGAAAGGGTTCAATTTCAATAGCATACTGCAAGAATACACTTACTGGTACATCACTAAGACCTGGAGCTTTCCCCAACTTCCGAAGTTCCGGTTGTTTTAAAATAATTGCAGAGTCTGTTTCTACGAAATTCATCTGAAAGTCCACACGAAGTTGATAATAGGTATAATGTTTATATTTTCTTTTGTTAGCGAACTTTTAAGTTGACAGTCATTTCGCAGCTTTCAGTAATTTCATATCTATTGTGTCGACATACTGTTGGCATTTCAACTCAGTTTTCTTTCTTAGGTACACAAATTGTTTGGTTTTCTATGAGGCTTCTAGAACAGAATTGCAGTTTAAATCATTAAAAGTCTCATGCAATGTATTTTTAATTCGTCTTCTTAGCTCAATTATATTTTCCAGATGTTTTCTGTCCCTAGCCTTTCTGTAATGTGCGTATTTTT
>JARYHS010011408.1:100790633-100883599 GCA_031002005.1 Vandiemenella viatica
TAATGGCTCTCAGTGATGTAGGCGGAACTTGTGCCACCTGAAGAAATAGTGTTTTCATATAGAGAGTTCAATGATAAACGTTTAGGAAACTTATAAAATTTTCAAGTGTCGAACTGTTCTTGCAAGCTCCTTCTAACGGGGTTGCAATTCAGTTTAATATTGCAAGTGTAAATGGTTAATTGGCGGTGTATATTTTTGAAGAAAATCTGCGATCTTCTATAATTATGATTCGAAGTCTAAGAAAACATTTTACAAAGGGCGGGGTAACGGTTAGCGTTCTCGCCTCGCATTCGGGAGGACGGCGGTTCAATCCCCGTCCGGGCATCCAGATTTGAGTTTTCCATGGTTTCCCAAATCACACCAGGCAAATGCCGGGATGCTTCATTCAAAAAGGCCATGACCGAATTCCTTCCCATTCCTTGCCCCCATTCTTGCCCCGATTCTTGCCCCCCATCCTTTCCCGTCTCTAAAGACCTCGATGTTAAAAAGAGACGTAAAGCAGTTACAAAGAAATAAATAAAATAAAATACAAAGTGCTATTGTGGCTTTGATTCCAGTTTAAATTCAACAATTTTGTAGAAAATTTCGATTGATCCTTAGTATTGACTTTCATTTCTATGCATCATTTTTAACATTATCTGTTGCGGTGAAATAGCAAAACAGGTTGGTGACTGTCTTAAGAACCATGCAAACTTCATTATGTATCAGACAATATTACATTGCATCCACGGTTTCAGTTAATTTCAAGAACTTGTATATCCCAAATGTCACATTTATCATTGCAAATCTTCCTCCTTTAGAAATGAAATATGTAAGAAATGTCATTTTTTAAATTGAGTTACAAATATTAAATGAAATTTAACTTACCTGTTGGTCAAAGAGGGCCCAAAAGACAGGAAGTGGAATATACATAAACAGCACACCAAGTGTTGCCTTTATACCATCAATAGTCTGTTTGTCATATTTGTCATCTGCATAATCCATCCAGTGATCACGTTTTTCTCCTTTGGACTTTCGTTTACGCGAAAGAGCATGCTGAAAATATTTATAATACTTGCTTCACATAGAAAAACTAAGTTGGTGTATATTCTCATATGAAATATCTCTCTTGGTTTCGTATATTGTTGATTCCATGAACCCAAGTAGATGGAGAATTTATATGAATGAAGTTCTATCATATATTACATGACAATTAAACTGAGAATATGAAAATTGATCTTGTATCTATTTGAGCTTAATACTTTGAGTATATCATTATGTAGGAGGATTCTTTTAATGAGAAACACACAAATTTTTACTTTTAATTATTTTACTGTTTAAGAATTGGAACTGTTTTTGCTGTATGTTGCCTGTCCTAAATGATAATTCTATCCTACTTTCTCTGAAGATGTTGATGAATTTATAATTTAATAATTTTTAATTTAATTTAATTGCGATGGACTGGAATAAAACACCAAAGTAAATTAATGATTTATGCGAAATGATGAAAGAATATAATATCAAAATTCATAAATGGTAAAAGTAGGGGAGTAGGGAGATTAAACTAAAATGAGTTAGGGTTGAAAGAAATCATAAAAAAAGGAATTAGGTGTGTAGAAAAATTGCTACTAGGGTTCTCGGGCACAAGCTGTTTCCCAACTAAATAATTAATCATTATTTAACCTCAGATTGAATTCTAAGGATAACTGATATTCTATTCAGCATTGAAAAGAATTAAATGTGATGTATCAGCTTCTTCCATATATCTTTTAGCCAGTGGATGAATTTAATTCACATGTTGAATTAGTATTACTTCAGTTTTTAATAATTTATTAATCCCTATAACTGAATTCCTCAAAAGATAAGTCAATAAAGTCTAAATGATAAAAAAGTGAAAAACAGAAGATAAATTTATAAAAGAATATAAAAAATTTATTTAAGATTAATGGCACAAAACTACTACACACAAATATCTAACTGAAATTTAGGGTGAAATACTCACCTTTATGCACTTTGATACTTCAATTACCACATTTCCTTCTGGGTCTTTTATTTTATACATTGGTTTTCCAATCACAAAAAACACTGAAAAAATTTTAATGTGATACAGAGAAAAATACCTCAAATTTTATTATTAATTTTAATTAAGATCATGAAATCGAAATAATTAATGCTTTTTACAATTCAATATTGCTTAAGAGAAATAATCATAAAGGTTAAGACTAAAAATTAAAATGAACAGAAAGAGCAGAATATAGATCTTGTATGAGACTTAATTACTTTAACAAGCCTTAACTTACTCACAGTATCTCTATTAAACAATATTAAAAATGTATCATTAATTTTTGTAAGAATAGAGAGAAGGGATTGGACAGATAAAGATTAAACAAAAATATTTTATTATATAGATCAATTTACATTAAAGGAAATTGCAGGTGGTAGAATATTATTTTTAAAAACTTTCTGAATTTCTGAATTACTGCATTTATTGACCTGATAATTTATTTAACAAATTGCTTGTTGAGGATATAAGATTGTTTTCCCCAATCTTTGAAACTGAAAGGAAACTCATTGCAGGAGGCATTGCTAAAGAAATAGTTTTACTATCAGTAAAATTTAAATTACTATGATAGTGGTTTAGCCTTACAATTGATTGAATTACTTGTTAAAGTTGTTGATTACATACAAAGACATTCAGGTTTTCTCATGATAAACTATAAGGAGGTGAATCCTACAGGTCATCTGCGACACCTGCAAATTCTGTACACGGGCTGAACAAAATCGTAATAATAGATATTTATTTGCTGCGGCTACATTTCCTTGAGATTTGGGTTTCCAAAGCAGCGGTTCCCAACCTTTATTGGTATACGATCCACTTTTAAGTAAAAAAAATGTTCGCGACCCACCTAATATGAGAGTCTATCAAATAAAATAATAAATTCTGAGAACGGGAACAGTTGTATGACCTCAACTTTCCTATCCTACGAAAAGACAGATTTTAGTACAAAGGATATACTATCAACAAGAACTGATAATACATAAACATATTACAGACCGGAAGGTAGCTGCACAGACCAGCACCTCATCAACTTGACTGCTGAAATTTCACGATGAGAAGTATCTCGATCAGCATATTAAAATTCAACTGGTCTGCCAAGCGCCTTTTTGGGGAAACCACCTGCAGACGCGATTTTAGTAGTTGATTTGTAGATTTATCATTGCGTTTTACTGCACCCAAATGTATGAAAATATTGGAGACTGGGATCAGGAAAACACAATGGTAAACTTACCAGTAAACCACAAAATGGGATTTGTAGATGTTTTTCCACCAAGATATGACTTGGCACATCAGTGGCATTTTAATTTGCAAATCGAGTTTTAAGTAATCCTGGAATTTCAACCGTCAGCAGGTGATGCTTTGTGCATCCACCTCCCGCTTCATTACAAAGTTAATGAAAAATACGTTTAATTATTACAAAAATACAACTTTACAATCAGTGAGATTTGTGGCACTGGTGTTTACTGATAAGGGAATCGATATCAGGGTTAAAACTCATTAATTTTAACCAAAAGTCACTTTCTACACATAGTTTATTTCTGTATTTGTTTTTCAGAAACAATAAAGTAGAAAAGGCTCGTTCATACAAGTATGTCGTGTTGAACGGCTTCAAGGATTTAGAGATTCCTGAATACTCTGCTCGTACATTTATCCAGAAGAAAATTAAGGATTTTTATTTGAAAATTGTCTTTAAAGAAGAATCGCAAGCTAGCTCTATTAGCGAGTTTTCTTCAGCTATTGAGAGTTCAGAGGTTGCCATAGCAATAGTTGCCGCTGCTATTTCACACAACGAGGTTATTACATAATACCATGGAGGAAGAAATATATGGAGACGAAATAACGCCAAATCGGTGAAACCTCATACAAAAACTGGTCTCCTACTGCGCATACGCGGCGGCCACTGGCGACCATAGGAATCACCCCAAGACATTGGGCTGTTTGCAATGTGTATGCTGCTGTGAACATTTCATTTTCTAATATTTCAAAGTTTTTTATAATGCCAAGTTGTGTTGCATATGGTTGCACAAATAGACAAGGTAGGAAACAACCTGGAATAACGTTTTGCAACCAAATCACATTGTAATTATTGTTCTTGAAGTGTTTGAAAGATAACTGAAAGATTAGAACCTACCGCTATAAATTTATTCATTGCTCTCAATATGATGATATCGTTCTCAAATGTTTGTTGGTGTAGTGTAAACAATCAGCATATGTTACTACTTTGCACCTAAAAGGCTAGCATTATTGTAAACAAGTATTGAAAGTCTAATTTAAGCGAGTCAAGTTTACATCGCGATACAGTGAATGTCTACATCTACATCCATACTCTGCAAATCACAAATACTGTGGGTGGCAGAGGGTGCTAAGCACCAATCCTAATTCTGCGCATTCCAATCCCAAACAGATCACCACGCATTCTTTAGTCCAGTTTCAGTTTACACTGAAAGTGTACGAGAAAATTAACTGTGATAATTGGTGCTGTGTGAACTACTAAACTTGATAAAGCAAACGTTGCTGTTAACCCGAAATATAGTTCGCGATACATTTCATGTATTTAGATCTGTCCACATATTTCGATTTTGTAGCGGCAATATTAATGGAAATGTGGGTAGGTTGAAATGCGGCGTGTACCAGAAGGGTACAAACAATTTATTTACTATTAGTTGTTACTAATTTCATGAGCACTATGTTAGTGAAACAATGTTTATCACGATGTAAACTACTCCCATCTAAGCTTCTAACATTTGATGTATGGTAAGAAGATAAATTCACTGATGTTGCTAGAAAAGTTACATAGGTCACTAACAGTACAATCTCTTCTGAGTAAGCTCAGAAGCTGTGAGGTGTTTTGAAGGGTTCAATTTTTTTTAAAATGTTCTAAACGTCGGCCTAACCACCCCAAATTGGAGACAGCATATCTCGAGAACTAAGCGAGATATCGAAAATATATATTCTTCACTTTCGAGTTATCTCGTCGTGTTACATAAGAATCTATCATCAAACTTGATCTTAGGGAAATTTTTCTTCTGAATTTCAATTCGAAATTCCTCTCTCTTGAGACAGTATATCTCGAGAACTAAGCACGATATCAAAAAATTTGATTCTTCATGTTTGATCCGTCTCATCGAGTTACATAATAATCCAATTTTCAAATTGCGGTGCCACGGTTGTCCTATGATTCCCTGGAGGTTTTTGTGCCTTTTCCCCGTGTTTCTACTAGCAATATAGCGGCCACCCCACCCCCACTTCTCTCTACCCGGTTT
Organism: Vandiemenella viatica; assembly: GCA_031002005.1. Taxonomy (NCBI): domain Eukaryota; kingdom Metazoa; phylum Arthropoda; class Insecta; order Orthoptera; family Morabidae; genus Vandiemenella; species Vandiemenella viatica. The sequence continues at coordinate 100,795,935 of JARYHS010011408.1, forward strand.
CACTCCAGTGCGTGGTGAAGGTTCCTTGCGTCGTCTCCATATATTCCTTCCTCCATGCATAATACCGGCTGACTGTATAAGAAAACTTTTTTTCCTCACAAAGTTTTAATTTAAGCTAATAGCTTTCATAATTATTGCACTTGTAAAGTATCGTGTTATATGTATTTTTTTAAATAGATGAAATAAAAGATATGTTTTTGTGGCAAAAACCATGATTGTTCCGCTACCCATAGATTGGGAACCACTGTTCTAAAGCATTGCCTTCTCATTACTGTCAGAATCCCTGGTCACTATTTAGTCACCCTCTTTAAGGAGACGTTACAAACCAAAGAACAAGCGAGCTCATTTCCTTCTCATTGGCAAGAAGTACATGACTCTTTACATAGGCAGCGTTCTGCCACCAAGAGCATCGTCTGTGGAAATGCATCACGTGAGATTTTGTTGACTAAAAAAAGAAAAAACTCTAGTATTACAACTCGGACATAGCGTCATTTCTACAAAAACTGCTTGAGTAAGAATACAATGACTGAAGCAAAGTATTAGGTTACAAAAAAAAAAAAGGTGTGATTTTGTATTTTATTTGGAGGACATCACAAACAGAAGAAGCTACTATTGTACTATTGTGATGGTCGTTCAGAGTACTAGGAATATTATGATCTACACAAGCTACATGCAATCAATTTTGCCAGTTATGAAAATTTGCCTAGGTACAGTTTATACATGAGTAATTTCATGTGGTGGCCAGCTGACACAATTTTATTGTGCTGCTGGTTGTGGCATTGCCATCGCTGGACCTAAACCACAATAAGAAATTTCCACATCTGAGGGTCATAACATACTTCACGCGTGCAAATAAATTCTGTAGTAGGCAAAACATTAATGTACCTGGATCACCATGGATATCTTGCCCTGCGCTACTTTACCGCCGGGTAGTTTACGAATGAATATACACTTAATTTTTTTAAAGGAATTGAAGCTTACGTCTCAGTTTCTAATCTTCATAGCTCGAAAACTTATTATAGTCGCAAAGTTTCATCAATCATGTACGCTGTTTTCAACTACATGACTCTGTCTAACATTAAACTAATAAGTATCCTCTTCCTTTTCTAGTTTTTTCCCCCTTAAACGATATTTGTAAAACACTGATTATTTGAGGTAAGTTTATTCCCATTTCCAAATAAAATATTTCGCAGCAACGATAAATGTAGGGACGACTGACATCTCCCTGCGATAATTATCACGTGAAAGATTGTGAAGATAAGTGAAGTGGTGGTTTTATGTTAGTAGGCACTTGTAAATTTTCGAGTCGAGTTTGAAATGGTGATTTTCTTCTAAAGAGGCCATAATGTGGGATCTGGGCATTGAGAGCTATGCTACTAAGAAGAGCAGAAAAGTGATGTTGATCACATTGGTAGGTTCCATCATGACGTAATTCATTATCGGAGGAGGGACTCCCCTAATCGTCCAAGCATGTCTTCGTAGCATGTAGCGGCGTCAGTAGTTACCAGCCACATGATCATCTATCATTAATACGTACGTCACAGTCGGCAGCTGCATATGATGAAGGAGCGTTGTCTTATGCGGCGCTTCAGATGATCAAAATTCACCCATAAGGCAAGTCCTTGGCAGCCACAGTCCCAATCTTAATACTTCCGCACAATAGTGAAGGGATTCCTAAAAACTGTTCTCGTTGAAACTTTCCGGAAAACAGTAATAGTGGAACAGTTCCTTGATGTTCTGTGGTTTCAGGTGCGCAAGTTCCCTACAGGAATCGATTGTCGCAGTGTTATCTGCAGTAATAGAATGTTCACTCACACACGCTTTACTGGTTCCAGTCGGCACGTTTTGTCTTATCGACACATTTCCTCGATTGGCTTGGTTCTCCACACATATTGGTTCTCCACACATATGGCCCACTGATTATTTTGGAGATATGGTAGTGTTACATCACGGATACAAAAGGTGTGTAGCGGCAAGTAGAACATTTATATGTAAGATTCACCAAAAACGTTAGAGGAGTTTATTATTCCGTCCCAAACAGTCATATCCCATCTCCATTCTAAACACCTCACAGAACAGATAGTCTAACATGTTTCTTTCAACAGAGCAAATGACCTTTTTCTTGGTCTATTTCACGTAAAAAATATACTACCTAGCAAAAAAATTACGCATCTAGAAGAGGAAACGAAATTAAATTTCATTGATTGAGAGGGTGTCTGATGTTATTTCAGTGATTAAAAAACTAGTCAGATTTACAAAGAACTTGGTAGTATGAACCCACTTTCAGTATGACGTTGCATCTCGTCTGGCTTAAATGCAAGCACTGCTTCAGATAGGATGGATATCATAAAGACGTTGAATCCTCTACCAGAGCAAGCTGACCCACAACTGTTGTAACTGGTTCTTGGGACTATGGATAGTAACACTTTGCAGATAATAAAGATATATTTAAAGAAAAACTGAGAAATTATCTTATTGGCAACTCCTGCTACTCCATTCAAGAATTGTAACAAAATAATTAATTGTATTCAATAACTCAGTTGCAAAAATTAATATTTATTTTTATTCTGTTTATTTACTTTGTAATATATGATTGTTTTTGCTATGATTTTGACTCGTATGTATGTGTATTAACCATGACATGATTCACATCCCAAACGTCATTTCTCAGCAGGGATCCATGAAACAAGATTTATAAATAAAATAATAAATAAATACTAGAACTGGGACAGAATTGACGTCCGACTTGATGCCACATATGTTCTATCGGTGACAGGTCTGGGGGATTTTCTGGTCATGGAAGTACCTCAAAATTACTCAGACAGTTCATAGAGACACGCGCCGTACGTGGACGTACATTATTCTGTTTAAAAATGGCGCTTCGATACTCTCGCAACAGATGTGACACACGAGGACACAGGATCACTGTTACGTACCGCTGTGCCGTTAGAGTTCCCTCAATCTCTAACAGCCGTAACCTGAAGTCATACGCGATGGCTTCCCACAACATGATAACAGTATTAGCACGGCTAAGCCTATCCGAAACTTGGGAAGAATGGGACTTTTTTTTTTTTTAAATGGCATTTGGCTACGCGACCATACACCAGCCGAACCGGCGACCCCTGCAAGGCGAGGCGAGCACGCTATCCCCTACGCTGCCGGGGTCGGCAAGAATGGGACTTCTCGCCAGTCGCAGCCGTACTCTATGACGATAGTCGTCCGAGGAAATGCAGAACCGTTATTCATTGCTGAACACAGTGCTATACTATTCATCAGTCCATGCTTCCCGGCCACACAGCTGTTTGTGATGTTATCGGAACTCTATGCAACTCTCCCCAATTCCCTACTCCAGCTGCTGCTAGTATCCAACTATAGGTGCGTGATGACAGAGAATATCGCAGGCAGTCCATTATTTGATGCAGTTACGATGTGCTTGATGCACAATATGGCGATCATCCGTTGTGATGATCAGACGTGGTCGACTGGAATATGCCTGCCATCAGATTCCCATGAAGTCCAAAATCAACCCACTATCACATTTTAACTCCCCATAAGTCTGGATATAGTACGATTTGACCAGCCGGCCAAATGGAGACCCCAAAATTAGGTCCCTTTGAAACTCTGTCAGATGCTGATAACACTGTCTCAACTGAGTGGTCACAGTAGTCACTCAACATTTCGCACTGTTCACGCCATTTATATACCCTGCCAGGCATGGCAATGACACTAACGCATTCTGGTGGCCGTTCTCCCTGACGCAGAAAATTTCAGCTGTCTGAATGCGCACGAAGTTACATTGATATCCGACCGTATGTTCTGGATGCTTCAATTTTTTTGTTGGTAAGTATAATCTCTTGTTGCCTTAAGAAGCTGGTGTCATAATTTCGGTTTGCGCATTACGTAATCCGTCAAGTGTATCACGTAAAAGTGCCCCACATTTAAACCTAGAATCGGAACCACGAATCACGCTAGGGTATTTTATATGAATGCAGGAAAACTTCATGAAAAACAAAATTAACGCCATGCTAGCTGCTAGCAGAGTATTATTTCCGTTAGGTGATTAATGGTTCCAGAGTATTGATCCGTCAGACAGAAGATTGGGACTCATTTTCCAAGTTGATGCTTACGTTTTATAAAAAATCTGATCCGGTACAAGAAGAAGAATGAATACGTGTTAGAAGAACTACTATGTAAGGATCAATACTTAAAGTTTTGAAACTGAGGGAGCCAAATCTGGAGAATGATTGCGGGAGATGTTGTTGAATGCGAAAACGCAATAATTTTCCCCAGAGAATTCAGGCTCCCTGGTTCGAGTTTCGGTGAGTCCAGGAACTTCCACGCGCTTTGTTTTGTCCACATGGCTACACCGGGATGCTCCGTAGTTTAGATACTACTTTAAACTGCAGGACCAGACACGACTGAGGCAGAATGCGTGGAAATTCAATACTCTGTCACTTGGAGGCCGAGTTCTTCGGAGATATCTCTGCCAACAATGTCATTTATTTATTTATTCATATAACAACATAGATTTATGATTTCTAGGTGAAAGGTGTGGTATAGTATATAAATGATAACAGATGGGAGAGTATAAAATCGATTAAATAATTCATCAATGTTTAGGGAGTAACAAACGTAACTTCTAATAATAATTTGAAGTATGGCAACTTTCAAAGAAAAGGTAATTAATACATCTTGACAGTGGAAACAGCAGTATGCATTTGAAGTAAGTGAGTGAAGACAGATGGAATAATCAGATCATTTTTATCTTAGAAAAACCATACGAAAAAAAATAAATGAAACAAAAAAAAACAAAAAAAATAGCGAAATAATGTTTTTGAAATGAGTATCACGATATGCGCCGAAGATCAATTGAATTAGAGATATCTATCTCATATAGTGATGCGCCGCCTATCGCTTTAATTTCCCTAACGGGGAAACAGTGGCTCGTGAAAATTCCAATGCCTGCACAACTTTAGAAATACCGACACTGGCAAGTATTGGTTAGCGTGTTGGCCTCGAGCTGCTGGAGTTGCCGGTTCTAGTCTGTGCGTTTTTAATTAAGTGTTGCGTCCGTTCTCTGTTGTCTTTTCAGTGGCAAACTAAAGTACATCTTGAGAAGTAATATGTGTATGGTGACAAAACTTATATAGATTTGAAGAATCAATGTCTAAACGGTCTGAGTTGGTTAAATAACTAAGAAAGGCCGGAGCCACAGAAGAAGATTCGCATATAGATTGACCCATTCGTCAAGTCCCAACAATTTGTCTATGGTCAAAATATACATAAATCATTCATTCTAACCATAATACGTTTGAATGTTATAGATACTGTAATCATCGCTTCTTATAGGACTTGTTCAGATTCGATGAAAAACACGACGTTTGTAATCGTTCGTTTTGTGTTTGTGTTGGGCTTCTTAATGCTTCTTCGGAAAACGTGCGTTGTCTTTCCGCGTAGTTTGAGCCGTACGGTAATAATCGATTGTTGTTCAGACATGGCGTGAACGCACGGTTAGTATTAAGCCGCGTTCCTACGGCGCGTCTCTCGCCCCTGTTAGGAGAGGCCAAGCATGGACGTCTCGCCTCGACCCACCGCCAGTCGGTAAAACATCAAACGTCCCGTCTCGTCTCGCCTCGCCTACAGGGGATCTACATCTTCATCTACATCTACATTCATACTCTGCAAATCACAAACATTGTGGGTGGCAGAGGGTGCTAAGCACCAATCCTAAACCCGCCCATTCCAATCCCGAATAGTGCGAGGAAAGAAGGAATACATATAAGTATCAGTACGGCATCTTATTTCTCTAATCTTATCCCTCCGGTCATTGCGACCTAAATAGGTTAGCGGATCGTGGGAATGCACCTTTAGGTGGGCGCAGAAGCCACATCAAGAGGCATTATCTGTGCGTGCCTCCACTAAAAAAGGAAAGAAATCCAACATTAAGAGATCGGCTCTCACATGGCTTATTCATGACATTGAACCCCAAACTAAGAATGTTTCGAACCAAATTTGTCACCTATTTCAGGATTTGATGAATTATTTGGATGATTTAGGGAAGAAACTAAAAGTTCTGAAACCCATATGAGGCGAAGTGTTAAGATATTTGCTATCACGTTTTTATTTATAATTCCATATTCGTGTACATGTATTCAGTGATGGATGACTATGAATCAGAGCAAATGTACGATGAGACGATGGAGATGATAACTGTACAACAGTAAATAACCTAGGTGCCGTAATATATCCCTGTGGATCAGAATATTTTTTCCATTGTCAAAATATTGTACTAGGCGCAATGCGTTGAGAAGTGGCAGGAACAGGAGATGGTGAATTTTGCCCTACTAGTAAAACCTGAAGCAAACCCACCAATGTGACTCAATGCCCTGAAGCGCCTCACACTCGATCTGGAGGTACAACGGGACTGGCCACAAACCTCGTGTGCAGGCCAACCTCACTGCGGTATTTAGGTGGTTTTCTGTAGCTATCAAGGCAAATGCCGGAATGGACCCTAATCTCCGCCTCATAAACTACACATTTCACAAGCAAAAAATACACTTATCTCACACTCTTTTCACAGTAAGAGGGCATTATTTCAGTTTCCCCATTAGTAAAACCCGGCAGTAGGTATAAAATACTTGGCGTCAGCAAGGGCATGCGGCCGTAAAATCGAAGCTCCAAATTTTACCAACGATGAGTAAAACTCAACAATATAGCCGATCCCAAAATGATTGGAGAAGGTGGCAAACAAGAAGGGGTATAACACGAGACAATTCAGTTTTAGTCAACAAGCGCTTATTATCCACCACTTTAAGTTCTTTCTACAAGGGCAAACAAAATTACATACTGCCGACAATTTTTCCACTTGTTCGATAAATTTCTCCCTGTCTAACTGATCCATGATGCAGTTCGAACCACACCGCTGCAGCCAAACAGCTGAACATTCTCGAATATAGAACCGCGCGGAACAATCATAAGGATGCCAATATATACTGGTATGCTAAACGTAAGGATGAAAGTAACGTTTGAATTCTGTATATCTGCCAGGTAACAAATTTTAATGAAACTTGAAACGCACATAGAAAGAATTGATACAGCATGGTGCTGTAGGTAACTGAAAGAAATACGCATTATTGCTAGAAATGGCATTATTATACACAGATAGTAAGATACACTGAAGTCACTGCGACACATGATGATCCCCTGGACATAACAGAAAGGAAGGATATGGTGCTTAAAAGAGAAGAGTGTGTGATCACCACGGACAGCAAGCTCCCATGCTGGCCACATGGTTGGTAAGGTGTTCTTGTTCCGTTCCTCCATCACCACGGTTGACAACTGCTGGATTGTCAGCAGGATGGGGAAGGCCAGTATATTCTCCGAATTTGATGTGATCGCGTTTTGTCACCTATATAAATGAAATCAGGTCTGAATGCACCTCTGAAAAGATGTGAATAGAGGAGTGCAGCTCACAATAACGTTGACTGGGAACTGCATTGTATTGAAAGATTTGGAGGTCGGTACGCCCATGCAACATTATGCTTCCCCACAGCATAACACTTGGACCACCAAAATCATTATCTTGAGATGAGCATACTGCAGAATCATTACTCAGTCCGAATCTGATTTCATCTTAGAAGAGCTCGAGACACCACTCCTCGACGGTCCAGTCCTGATGCTCTAGGCACCATTGTAAACGATGCCGCCATTGTGAGGATGTCAACGAAACACAACGTAATGGCAGTCGGGCAAACAGACAAACCCCATGCAGTCACCGTGTCATTGTGGAGCGGGAGATTGCGAGCCTTGCAGTACTGTTAAATGTTGTTACAATTACACTTGCTATATGACGTGGGTCCCTTCTTGCCCTAAGTACATTGTAGCAGTCATCTGGTCAACTAACTATCTCTTCTCTTCCGCCCTGTGTTTCAGAACGCTCTCGATGTACTTGAAATAGTGCTATGGGGAATATCAAATCCCAGTCTACACTCGTCAAACTTCGTCCTTCTTCCAGTTTTCCGATGATTCTTCCCCGTGTGAAGTCCTCCAAATGTTATCTGCAGGCCATGTTGAAATAAAGAACACCACCACAGCGCTCGCTGATTTTCAAACACTCCTTCAACTGCATCTTGCCACCAATCTGAACAAATCTTTACAAATGTTCAGAGAACAGCCCGGCTGCCGGAAAATAGAATCTATGGGCCGAATCAACAGATCAACAGGGTGATAAACATCGTTGAATTGGATTATGTGGATTATTCTGTTAAGATTGTTAGAAACCAATCTTGGTAGTAGATGGAGATATTTTGAAACGTGTTTTACAACCGTACAACCACCATTGCCATCGCCATCATCGCTCCGAATATGAAAAATATATATGCCAATATGAAATAACAAATAAATAAATTCGCGATGATAAATAATTTTTCTCACGAGCTTTTCTTCTCGTGACTCAATCTGCTTTATGTGGATTTCAGAATCTGTAATTTCTTCCATAATAAGTCCAAATAATCCAGAAAGCGCTCCATTGATACTGGATACACCCAAAACAACAATTACTTTTTCTTTATTGGCAGAGCAACCATACAAATCACCTCTTTGATGATGAGGTCTCCTGGCCCGCCTTGTACACAAGCGCGTGGTCACCGACGTGTCTGAACAATATTCATTATCGCACGGTTCAAACCACGCGGTCACAAACGCGCGTTAATCGTCGTCCTTGGGCAAGCCCGAAGGAAACAGTTTCTGTACATGGCCGCCAATAGGGCCAACACTTACAAAACGCCTGCCTTCTCTAATTCAGTGCTCTTTAATGTAGTATTCCACTATTGTGTTTAGGCCATTATTTTTGACCGATTATAAAATCAACTTTACTTAGAATCGAAGGTTGTTTCCCTTTGTTATTATTGGCTTTATGCACTGTATGTGGCTGTTTTTAATTAAATGCTATGTCGATACTATGCTGCAAAATAATACAGCTGATGAACAAACGTTGAAAGGAGTGGAAACAAAATTGTGTCTGGCTGTGTGGCTTAACTGGAAAATGCTATTTTTTATTGTTTCACATCTTCTTTTTAAATTATAACTTAATAGTTACCTGTAGCTATGACCATTAGAGCTGCCGGAACTCCAAAAGCAAGACTGTAACAGCTGGTAGCTCCAAAGCATGTAACATCTTCCCTCAGAATAGGTGTTACGAGTGTCGAAACTAAGCTTCCTGAGTTGATAGCAAAATAGAAAACAGAGAAGAACTGAGCCAGCTGCTTCTCTTGCTCTGGCATCTGAAACTGATCACCACCAAACGAAGACACACACGGTTTTATACCGCCAGTTCCAATAGATATGAGAACAAGTCCTAGAATACTTATGGATCTGAAAAAAATGTTTTATATCAATAAAAATGATTTTCTTCTTAAATTGGAACTAATTTAATGTTACATAAATTACATTAACACAGTTATATAATTCTATTTTAAAAATATCAAAAAACATTCCGTGAATGTCCAAAGAATTTGTGCTATCTTATATATAAAAATCAATGTTTGTTTGTGGGTTTGTTCGTCTTCTATGCATTCCTACACCATTTATCAGATTGCAATGAAACTTTGGAGAGTTTTCAAGTGTGCGTCTGCGAAGGTTCCTGTGAAAAAATTTTTCCAAAAAGTCACTCCATATTCACCATAACACCCCATAATTTAGGCAAAACCACATTTTTGATCCGATTTAGATAGGAATTTGTACACTTATACTTTAAAACAAACATAAAAAATACTGCCTACATACGGTTTCCCAATATTCATCCCCTCTCCCCCTTTCCACCCCCATTACGTTTTTAACCCATAATTTAGGTAAACCACATTTTTTATCCGATTTAGATAAGAATTTGTTCACTTATACTTTAAAACAAACAGAAAAATACTGCCTACGTATGGTTTCCGAATATTCATCCCCTCTCCCCCTTTTCAACCCCATTACGTTTTCACCCCATAATTTAGGCAAACCACATTTTTTATCCGATTTAGATAAGAATTTGTACACTTATACTTTAAAAAAGAGAGAGAAATACTGCCTACGTATGGTTTCCGAATATTCATCCCCTCTCCCCCTTTTCAACACCATTACGTTTTCACCCCATAATTTAGGCAAACCACATTTTTTATCCGATTTAGATAAGAATTTGTACACTTATACTTTAAAAAAGAGAGAGAAATACTGTACACATTAATAACACAAAAACCCAATCCCTCTCCTCTCTTTCCACCACCTTAATTACCCCCTCTTCCCCATAACACCCCATAATTTAAACAAACCCTCAAACCGTTCGTCCGATTACGGCGAAGCTATGGTGAATTGTCGAGGGGATGTCGAAAATGGTTCCTGTCAAAAAACAAATATTTAAAACCCCACCCCTCTTCCCCATAATGCAACTCGATGAGACAAATCGAAAATAAATAATATAATTTTTGATATCTCGCTTTATTTTCGAGTTTTAGCATGTTAAAAATCAGTTATAGGTAGTCTATTACTCCATGTACGTTTGGTGACGTTTCTTCTGGCCCAGGCCGTATTTCAACCATAATAACATTCAATAGAGGAAAGTAAAACATGTATAGGTAATTTCCACCGCGAATATATAGTGGTATTGGGAATGTAAATATTTTTTCATTTAATCTATGTGCCTACTCAAGTCCAGCAATAGTGAAGCATTGCCGGGTCAGCTAGTACGTAAATAAATACGTTTATTATTTATTGTTTAATGCCAGATTTAAAAATCATATTTTATCAAGATATCATATAAAAGCTTAAAAAAGCACTTTATTGTTTGAATCTCCACTGAATCAAGAGAGTACAGCAGGAAATTGAATGTTTTTTTGTTTTCTTAATTATCAAGAACTCTTATTATTTAAAATATTTATAAAATGATACTGCAATTAAGTAGTTCTAACATAGGCACAAACTGAAGTTTTATAGTGGAAATCAAAATTGAAAAAGAACAGTCAACCAGAAATTCATTTATGAACCCGTTTTGCCAAATATGTTTTGCTTTACAATAAACCGTGATACAGATTTAATAATATATCATGCATGTAAAAAAGAACGGTGGTATACAGTAAAAAGATAAGAGTTTTTTAATTTTTTATATGTTTTCCATACAATGCTTCATGATAGAGTTTTTTGCCTTTATCTTTAAATTATTTATGTATTTTATTGGATTAAAAATATTAATTTTTTCTATTATTTAGTCAAATAAATTTAGAAGTTTAAATAAGTTAATAGAAGATTTAAACTTCGGATTGTACCAAAAGAAAGGAGTGATTGATTTAGTAATAAATACATACGGGTACACAATTTCTCGTTACTTTTACAGCTCTAAATATAGATAGTGTCAAGATTAAAATAAGAAACCGGATGCCAACGAATTCGAATCTCGTGGCTTTGGTGAACTTGGTATTTCAGCTGTTATTCATTGTTTGACATCGGAAATTGATTGTTACATTTCACATTGTTCGTTAGATTTAAAAGAAAATTTGTTACTAAATCAATAGGAGAAACCAGTAATTAGCAGCTTTAATGAAACAGTTCTTTCATATGACAAAATGTGTATGCTCAATTTTATCGCTACTCATATTACGGTAACCGAAAATCTCGCATTACGTCTGGATAAGAATCCATGAAATGTCTATAAAACAAAAGCCACAAATAAATTCTATCCTCTTTTCCAACTATTTTTACAGTCAATATTGTCAACACACGAATTAAAAGTTAAAGTAAACTGCGCATTACTTCAATTAAGAATTATGTATTCACGCAACTTTGAAACTACATAAATGCAAAGTATGAATACAAGAATACAAATTTTTTACCCTCGACAGAAAGCATTACCTTGCTGGCATTCCTGGTATAGCATCATTTACTGCAGCCAATGAAAGAACGACACTTCCAATGGCATAAAGAAGAGAAAGGTATAATATTGTTCTGAAACCAGATGATAAACATTTTAGAGTCTTAAAAACAATATAAAGATCTATAATTATTTTTAGTATTTACGTGAAACAGAGACACAATACAATATGCTACCATTAAGAACGCACCTGAACTTTCCTAGAATGCTGTCTGCTAACATACCTCCCAGCAGTGGGAAGAAGTAGCAAAGCATTGTAAATGTGTGATAAATAATAGTAGAGTCATCATCGGTGTAGCCTAGTATGTTTCGCAAATAAATTGATAAAACGGCTGAAAAGACGAAAGATAAAAAAGAATAATGCATAATGTACAATTTTTTACACACTTAAAAGATATTTTGTTTTTTCACCGTTACATTTGGTAACTTGATAATGAAAGGATAGATTTATCAAAACTTACCTCGCAGTCCATAAAAAGTAAATCTTTCACAAAATTCATTGCTGATAATGAAGAATATGGACCGAGGGTATTTGATTTTCTGAAACACAAAATAATTGTGTATTATGAGTGAATAACGCTGATTTATGAATAAATAATGGTAAATAACATAAAGGTAGTAAATTATGGTGATGAAAACCTGTTACACACGGATGAAGATATATTTTTTTCTTTATATCCGTGGCTAAATAAAGTAGTTAAGCATTTTCAAAATTAAAATAAATAAATAAGGAGAGGTTATCAAAGGACAAAAGGTAAGTTTTTAGTATGTATGCAAGTCAAATTCAGTTGTACACTCACTGATGGATTCAATAAAGTCTTAACGAATATACCACCGGATTATGAGTTTTATGGTAATCATTTTTTTCTTTCAACAATTGAAGTTTGATAGACAGGAACGAAATGAGGCATGCTCTACCGGCTTCAATTGACAATCAGTTGCGAGGACTCGCTAGGAAGAGATTGTGTGTTTAAAAAACATTTTACTGCGAATGATTCATTTCACACATGACTGCGGCGTTAGCTTTTTTCTTTAGTGCTTGTAAATATAAAATCAAAATATCTGTCAGTGTTTAATCACAGAAAAAATAGTTTAAATGGAAGTGAATGTAAAATATCGTGAAACGTGCTACTATCTGCCAAAAGTTTTTTGACGCTGGGTTAATTTAATAGTTTTCCATTTAATTCTAAAGCAATGTACCACGCCGTAGCAGACAACGAATAATGCATCTAGAAATTTCTATGGCTATATCAGGAAACTGAGGGGAAGGGAGGGTGTAGAGATGCTCATAGATAAGGATGGAGAAGTAGTTACTGAGGATTTGAAAAAGGCAGAGATTTTAAGTAACTGGTTTTGTGAGAGCATTAGGGACAATGAATCAGAAACGGGGTCTAATTCGGAGAACGAGCTTAACAATACGATTAGAAATGAAGATACTAAAACATTTTAAATTCATTCTAAAGAAATCATGAAGGAAATAAGCAAGCTGAATACACATAAGGGGGCTGGTGCAGATAATATTACTACAGATATCTTAAAGATAGACGGGTGTGACATTGTACCTTATCTTGAAATATTATTTAAATTGAGTCTGGATACTTGCTGCTTACCACAAGACTGGAAAAGTGCGATAGTAGTACCGGTACATAAAGGAGGGGTGAGAAATAGAGTCGAAAATTACAGGCCAATCAGTTTGACTTCAGTGGTAGGTAAACTAATGGAAAGATTGATATGCAACCACATCAGAAAAATATGTGAGGAACGTAAGTGGTTTTCAAGTAGGCAACATGGGTTCAAGCAAGGATATTCATGCGAATCTCAGTTGGTGGGATATATGCAAGATATTTCAGATGAAATGGACAAGGGAGGCCAAATTGATAGTGTAGCACTAGATCTTTCAAAGGCTTTTGACAGAGTAAGCCACAAAATGGTAGTAAATAAGGTAAAAACTATTGGAGTGGATGAGAAAGTGATTTGCTGGGTAGAAGAATTTTTAAAAGATAGAAAACAGAAAGTTAGGGTAGGAAATGCGGTATCAAAGGAAGTGGAAGTAAAAATGGGAGTGCCGCAGTGTATCGTATTGGGACCATTGCTATTCATTATTCTAATGAATAATTGTGTCGATTGTTTACTATCTGCAATTAGATTGTTTGCAGATGACATAATGCTGTATAGAAAGATCAAAACGATAGAGGACTGTAAACAGTTGCAGGGTGATCTGGACAGGATATCTAGTTGGGTTGGTAAACATGGGATGGAGATAAATGCAAAGAAGAGTCAGCTAATTAGATACACAAATAAAAAACAAAAGGTTAATTATGAATATAAGGTGGGGGATGAATTTCTTGCTGAAGACTTGAAATGTAAATATCTTGGCATTACATTTGATAAAAAGCTTAACTGGGCAGGACACATTAGACAGATGGTAGGAAAAGGTTTCAAAATTATGCACTTGTTGGAGAGAGTGATGAGAGGATCCACGAGAGAAATAAATGAATTGGGTTACAAAACTTTGGTCAGACCATTGCTCGAATATGGTATTGTAGTATGGGACCCTCATTTTACGAATCAAATAAAGGAGTTGGAGAGGGTGCAAAAAAGGGCTGCTAGATTTGTTCTTGGAAACTATCGCAGAATGCAATCAGTGACAGATATGATAAAGGAGCTGGAATGGGATTAATTGCAAGACAGGAGGAGGATGAGGAGGGTAATGGGAGTGTACAGGGCGTATACTGGCGATGAGGATGGAAAGATATTGCAGTAGGTATGAAAAGTAGTTCATGGAAGGGAAAAGATGACCATGACCACAAGCTGGCAGTCGATTTCAGGCACAAGGTTGTGGGAAGATTTTCTTTCTTAGGTAAGAGTGTCAGGGATTGGAATGAGTTACGAAGGTAATGATGAATAACCTACCGAAAACGTTAAAAGAATTTAAAGTTAAAATTTGTAGAGGGCAAATAAAGGTGAGTGAAGGTTAGCGGGAAGTTGAGTGTGTAGGGAAATTGCCACCGGAGCGTGTGCTCCATTGCAATTAAATTAAATTAAAAATTAAATGTGAAAGCCAGTTGGCACAAAGGTGGGCTCGGCTCTACTGAGATTGTGAGGAAGAGGGGGAGGGGGGAGATGTGGTGATCATAGTCCAGTGCGCATAGTCTTGTAAATATATTATCACAATTCCAGTTAAGGTTTTTTTTGTGCTTTGTTCAGAAACCATTTATCATATGTTATCCTTGTTTTCTTGTAATCTGTTGTGGGGTTCATTTCATCATTTTGGTGTTTGGAGGAACCTGATAATTTCTTTATAAACATGTACATTTTTAGATTTCAAAATAGTGACGTTCATTGGTAATATGACAGAAAGCTCTTCTAGGCGCCTGTGTAATCGGTTAATTTGGGCGACATGCTGACCCCTTTCCTTAACCATACTTCTATGGTGCCAGTTAAACGCATGATCATTTTGTTATGAAGCCAAATAAACATTGTATATATGTAGTCGTGTAATTCATCAGGTGACTGATCATGTAAACGAATGTTTAAATATGTGGTTGCCATCTCCATGATATATACTAGCATCCTCCGCCATTCCACTGTAAATACCTGAATGTACTGAGCCATACAACCAGTCAGATGATGCGGTAAAGACCCTTGACGAATATTCACATCATAACCATGGTCGCCTTCAATGTTCGACCCTTATCCACTGACCCAGAAAGAAGCTCACTCTTGCCGCTCAGCCGGCAGGGTTACTACAGTAAAGTAATTTATTGAAATTAAATATCCATTGAGATAGTTTTCGAAAAAAAAAATTGTAGTCGTCCTTGTGTAATAAATAGTAACGTCGATTCCTTTCAGTGATTCAATTAGACTGCTCAAATAATATTCACAGAAATTCATGAATGCCACTTATTAAATCATATTTAAATAAGATTAAAATACATTTATAAGTTGAGGGGAAGGACACAAATAGTTTGGTAGCTGAACAAAGTTTAAAAGCCATTCATTCTGTTCAGTGATTCTGCACTACGTCGGATCACCATAATCTGTGATTATGGCGTTGACCTGGAGATAGGTCCCATTCTTTTTAAATTTTGGAAAGACGCAGCAGTTTAACTCCTGGCGTCATTGTGTGGTGAGCAATCGGGTCACGATTGGTAGTGATTGAGGCAACCCTGACGGCACAACGGTACGTCACGAACATCCTGATTACTCATATATCAGCATGCCCGTCCACTCAAGGCACGTGTCTGCGCAGTGCTGAGGTAATTTCGTAGCCAGCAAGATTCCCAGATCTGTCCCCGATAGAACATGTTATAACATTCAGTTACCTTCCACCGGTTAGGAAGTAGTGCCTGAGAGGCGTAGGAACACATTGCTCGGAGTCAGTCGGTAACCGACCACCGCCGGAGATCCGGATAGCGGTGAGCGGTATAGTTACTATGCAGTGCAATTCAGTGTGTGCGAACTTTGTTTAAGAAGAACTTTTTGTCGTCGATAGGAACTGTGATTGTAAAAGTGAAGTTTGAACAGTATTTAAATGAACATTGAATGTTAAGTTGTGATAGTGGATAATTTAGCTGGAAGGAGATATGAATTATAATTTTCCTTTTGTCTCAAGAACTCAGTTATCCTTCGGATACGAAGTTTCGATTAGCCTTTACTTTGAAATTTGATGGTGGCCAAACCGTTCACAAGTGTTAACATGCCTTATAAATTAACTTGTCATGGACGTTATTATTCTTATTAGTGAACTTAATGACCTTTATTAATTGTTCTCATAATTGCTGCTTAGGACTGGTTTGGTTTCATCATCTGGCGAGAACATATTTTTGCGAGTATTAATATACCGCCAATTATAAAAGAGAGCAGCATAGATGTCTTACAATGTGTAGGACCATCTCGGACATCAACTACATCCCAGTGACAGTATCAAGGACTACAGTTGAGGGTCAGTTTGGCTTAGAAGAGAATACAATGGCTTTATTGTATTTTTCCCAACCGCCGCATGTATCTAGACCAGAGAGGCTCTTATTGCCAAGTTCTTTGTAAATTTGATTAGTTTTTGTAATCATTGAAATAACATCACAACCCCTTGAAGTTTTATTTCATTTCATTCCTCCGTTCCCTTCTGGATACTACAACTTCTTTTCTTTTTCAGACAATGAATATTGAATGGGATATAATGGAAGCAATGTGTACGATAAATCTACTGTAAGCAGTTGCATTGAATTACAGGTAATTTTATTCCAACTAATGTCACTGCACAGGATACCTCCAGTTCGAATCATACTGAGAGATTATTTGAGCCATTTAAGGATAATAATAGGTTCGACCTAAAAACCAAAAAAAAAACATTTTATTGGCTTCCTGTTTTATATTCTCACCTTCTTTTTGTTGAGGTGGTCGTGGAAATCATCCTGTTATTCGAATAAACTATTACGAGTAATCTAAAATGCCGAAAGTATCATGCGATAACGCTGGTGTTATTTTTTACGCATTGCCTGTCAGTGGTATTTGTCATAAAGCTTAAGAAAATAAAGACAGCACCCGCCTTGAAAAACAGCAGATTCCTAGCTTCGAGTCCTATTTGTTGCGAAAACATGAAACTCCGTCATGGCACTTAGACTTTACGGGGCCTACACCATCGGCAGGTTTTCAAACTTGTATTCTTACTTTTAAGTTTTGTATTGTGTATGGAATACTAATAGTGATTTCCATGATTTGTGGGAAGATCCTCGTATTTCTCCCCTAAGGGTATTGGAAATCAGTTATTTTAACTTCTTAATGTATCTAACATCCAGATGATGTCCAACGGTTGACTTGTCTATATGTATGTTCTTTTATAGAACAATTAGCCTCAAAGCTCGTCAAATATGACTGGTTGAGCGGAATGTTCGGGCAAGTAATTTATTCCTAGTCGCTTAATTGTTATGAAATAACGCTCAATGCAACTCCCTGTGCCTTACGCTGTAGCAAAAAATTTCAGTTGCCATTCCGGTCCAGGTTGCATTTCATCAGCCTAACCACGAACTCCACTAGTAACACCATAATAAAATCAAAACATCATTCACACGTGAATTAATACATTCATTGTATCGCATGTTAGTGACTTCGCGATATAAATTTGTCCTAAAATCTTGATGAAATCTTACATCTTTTTTTTTTTTTTTTTGTGACTCAAATATATATTACAACGGCTGACGCAGTACATGAGTCCGAAATATGGCATCAGCTAAATTCAAAATAAATCTTAATAACTTACGTTAAGTCACCTAGTATTTTTTTGATCGTGATATAGGTCGCATAGCTCGCGATCAGTGTGGAACTACTTTCATTCAAACAAAATAAAAATAAAATTGTTTTTAACGCCCTCTGCTGATATGTCAAATGCCAGTTGCAATGGGGTACTTGACACTAAATATGAAACCATGAAACCTTAATTTACACTGATAGAGTAAGTTGTAAGGATACCGAAAATCAACTTAATTTGTTGGATAGGAGTTTAAAACATACTATTTTTAATAAAATAAAAATGTAAAAAGACAGCTGTTAGTCACGTGATACGAAACACCAATCGGAGCTCATGACGTCAGATATCAGCTCGCGTTGTTTAACTGCGGTGTATTTACGTTTGTTGACGATATTTCCGTCGCTTATTTAAGATTTTTAAGGTTTCAATGTTTGTTGTAAAACAATTTCTCTACTTATACTCGAAATGGAAGTTGGTTTTATAAAGGCAAATAGCTCTAATTTGCCCACAATTGACGTGATGATTCTGGGAATGTTTTTTGCATCAAACAGCGCTTTCTGCTCCGTAATGACAAAACATCCAAGTAAGTATATCTGTTACGATATACATAATACCATATTACGATAAAACGTTAGAATGTAAGGTATTTTAGAAGCGTGTGTGTTAGTGGAGTGTATTACTTAATACCGGTACAAATCTGTAATTTGTGATTTTAATCACCGGGTCTACTTTTTAAGTAATTTCGAATATTTCATTGTAGTATCTTTTAAAATGTGTTAAATATAACTGTTTCTTCGAGAAGCATGTGTAGTTGTTAATCTTTAGTGTAATTACTATTTAAAAAATCCTTGAGTGATTTCTGCAACTATTTTTTAGTTAAAGTTAAAAGTCGGTTTTGCTCAACACAATGTTGTGAATATAAAGCTTTTTCTTTCTGTATTAGAGGCACAGGTGGGCACAGTTAATCCAAACGTTAACTTCGTTAATCATTATTCCGCTACTTATAAAGTTAACTTCGATAATCGTTAAAGCGTTAAATGTTTATAAATTTAACGCAAATTAAAGTTATCCGTTAAAAGTTAACTAGTCAGAAGTTGTACTGATGTATTAGTATTATAGTACGGTAGGTATAACTGCTCTTTATCTCAAGGTGTTATGTACCATGATGCAAGTGTGGATTTATTTATAGAAATTAACAAATTGTGGTTACGCCACAACAACGAAGTGGTATTCCTGTCTGTTTTTATCTTTGTTGAGACTGTGATCAACATAACACTTGCAAATTGTCTTACGAGAGACAATTAAGGTACTCGTGACTTAAAAAAAAAAGAACGTGAATGCAGAATGAAAAGCAACAATATTATAGAAAACAAGTTGGACTGGGACACCTGAATATGTGAAATTTGCGGCCAACCTAAAATCTATGACCAATGCCTGTTACGATTACCTTTGTGCCGCCACGGCCTACCTGTGACCTAAAGGCCTGGTTTCACTAAATCATGGTCTGCATGTTTTTACGTGAACAAATAGAACGGAAGTTAGTCAGCGACATCCTTTTACATTACACGGCCGAAACTGCCAAACTAGCTTCTTCCTTTTTTAAAAAAAAAAAGACACACAAATGTTTCGAATTAAAATTGCACATCACCTTTTCCGTAACTTATGTATATTTCTTTGAATTTTTTTCGCACTGGTTACTGAAAGTTGAGTTTTTTGCTGATCTGCAACACTGTGTTCAGACTCCAGTGCGATACTAACTATCGATCAGGCGGCCGGTCATCCACTGGCAC
The DNA here is from genome assembly GCA_031002005.1 of Vandiemenella viatica. Lineage (NCBI taxonomy): Eukaryota > Metazoa > Arthropoda > Insecta > Orthoptera > Morabidae > Vandiemenella > Vandiemenella viatica. The sequence goes on from JARYHS010011408.1 coordinate 100,815,874, forward strand.
AGAATTTCGTCCGAGTAATGCCCGATTTGACGGCCGAACAGTTTGACCGATTAACCTCTTCCGACACACACTGCCGATCCGTTACTGTTGCTTCAACACCAACTGAACGCGATGTTTTTACTAAACGTATAATAACGACATACGTTTTGTAATAATAAATACACCTCATTACAGATAATAATGTTGGTTTGTCAATAAGATAGGTTATGACGCTTTTTAGTTTATTTACGTTTGCAGAATTCACAATATAAAATAGTCACGCCGCCGCCGGCTGAAAATGCTCGGCGCGCCGCCGCCAAGATTTTACGAGCAGCGCTGCCAGTACAGCCAACTTATATTATACCGCTGTCTCTTTGAAATTATACAGAATGAAACCCAATTATACAAAGGGGTCATCCATTGATTACATACGTGAGTGAAAGTGCTGGGCGAAAAAAAAGTCCACGAAAAGTAAACAATGTAAACATTGATAAATTTTGAATAACAAAAAGGAAATAGATATGCAGGAAGGGTTGCCAACTCAATGAAACAAAGGGCAAACACTTTCAAAAAGGTGCTGGAATGTACTTTACTTTTAAGTGCTCATTTTTGTATCCAATTATACAAGGCAATCTTTTATACAAACAGGATACAAGAGGTAACCAAATTATACAAGTTTTGTATCCAATTATACAATCTGGCAGCCCTGCATACGAGTGGTGGCGTGGCGCAAAGTTCAAACAAACGAAAAGACGTCAACAACCTATGTAACGGACCAAAGTTAACGGAAGTCCAATTTAACGGAAGTTATGAAGACCGTTAATGATTTTTTAGGTTAACTTAAAAGTTAAATTTTCACAATTTTTTTAACTTCGTTAATTAACGATTAACGGATTAACTGTTTTGTGCCCAGCTGTGATTAGAGGTTATAAAAGTTGTTGTATAGCTAGAAATTTATTTTGATCATATTTTCTAAGAAAGTCGCAAACTATCGTCCTATTCAGGCCGAATTATTTTCCGGTATTCGTTGAAGCGGGATTAAACGATAACCGTAGTGCCACAATTGGTGATAGATTCTTATGTAGCTCGACTAGACAAATTGAAAGTAACGAATAAAAGTTTTTGATATATCGCTTAGTTATCGAGATACACTGTCTCAAATGTGAGGTGATTAGGTTGAAATGCGGAGTGGATCAGAAGAAAAATTTATCCAAAGCCAAATTCAATGATGTATTATTCTGTACAAATCGAAAGTAGACTTTAGATTTCTTAAAACTTTATTATTATTATTATTTGATATCTTGCTTATTTTACGAGCTACGGTATCCCTAAATTAACGTAGGTTGAATGCAACCTCGACAGAAAAAAAAATCGCCAAAGCCACAAGGAACTACACGTTGGACATACACAATAGGTGTTTTATTATCTGCCTAGCGGTTGTGATTAGGTTGAAAATACGGCCTCGGACAGAAGAAAAAACGTCACCATAGGACAACGAACTATTCCTATAACTGATTATTGACATTTGATATTTCGAGAATTAAGTGAGATATCAAAAAAAAATATTCTTTACTTTCGGTATGTTTCATGAATTACATAAGAATTCATCATAAAGCTGCGGCGCCACGGTTATGAAAGTCGTGCCTATGATGCTTCATGTAATTTTCCATATCGTTTGACAACTGTACTAATAAAAAAATTAGACGCATTTTCAACGAACGGCGTTTTAACGTCTGAAGTTTTAATTTATTTATCGAAATTTTTTAAGTTTTTCACTAAACAAAACATCGAGGTACATAGCTTATTAAACATAATAAAACATTAAGTCAAAACATACGTCAAAGTAGACTTCACAAAAATATATTGAAGACTTTGTAGGAAAGGTGCGTCGTGCAAGCTTTAGCCACTTTTTCGGCATATTTTCCATGTGTGGAAATTAAAAAACAATTTGTTTAGTATCTTAAATGTTGTGTCTACACACTGAAGCACTATACGTCACCGTAGAATTCATTTTATCAACAAAATCAGCAAACCGGTCGTATGTTTACACTGGCACAAAAGACGCCATGACAGCTGGGAGCGTTTTGGCGCAATATTCAAATCAGAGCATAAAAATGCAATATTTTACATTTTCCCGTTTGTTTTTTTTCAAAAAATAACATTTTTTGGGTTATATTAGACGCCCAGCTATTATACTGACTACTTTCCAAAATTTAGTCAAGTACCCCATTCTGATCCAGGCTAAATTTGAATCTAATCAAAACTTCCACTAACATTGTTGCCTGAAAACTAAAGCATTTATGTCACAAATATGTGGGTTAAAAAGTTATCAAAAACATCTACATTGAACGAACATAAACAAACAAAAAGCAACTAATAGTATTGATGTGTAAATTTAAAATCCATACACTCTTTTGTTTCAGTGTTTTGGCAATCATTTCGTCGCTGACGCTTAAATAATTAGAAATGTTGTTAAATTGTGCTCATAACCTCTACCATGTTAGTTCGGCGCGTGACGTCACAGCGTTACAGACATAATTTCACAGTGACCAAGTTTAGCCTTTTATTAATAGATATACTTATTAAACTCGTCTGTTCGATCAACCTGACACAATGCACGTTCCAAAATTGACAGAATACACTGGCGAAACAAATTCTAGATTGTAATATTTTTTCTGCTCGCTTCGTCCACGTTGAAGCTATTAATGGAGGGAAACGACTGGAACCAATAACGGGAATTAATTCGACCATTGGCTTTTGAAACCACGGAAAACCGAAATCTGAAAAGCGGACGGTGATTCGTACCCGCGTCCTCTTAGATGCGAAACCATAGCGTTTCGCTCACTCCCTACGTAATTTATATGTCGATTTATTAATGAACTGTAAAGCCTATACATATGAGACAGCGTATAGAGCTGTTGTACGGCCTCTCCTATCTTACAGGACCCATATCGCAAGGGAACAATCAACGATTTAAAGGAAACCACAGAGAGGTATCTTTACGCAAGTGTTAACTGATTGGCTGGGCTTATCTGGCAGACAGACAACATGATTTCCGTTTTGATTTATTGGCTGACGTGCCAACAAACACACTTTTTCTTTGATTACAGAGACACACTTCACTTACCAACGACTTTGAATAGCAATAACAGATGATGTCAGTGAGATAATGTGCCGTATGGCGTCTGTATGTAATCCTCCAATACCCCTTGTAATTAGGAACCAGAATGCATCGTAGATAGATTATTGATGGTGCAAAACATCTTCTTCCAGCCCTACTTTTGTGGATTGAAAATAGAAGGAAATGTATCCAGCGTGGATCGAGATCCTCGATGACAACAAGAACCCCAACATTTATATGAACAACGCTTTGAGCAGTGCTGTTTGCCTCACTGCAACTGAATATTATAGATAATGGAAAAAACCGTTTGCACTTCACCATTTTATTATTTCATTAGTGTCACAAATGTCATTCCTAACACTACTCAAATATATTTCCGACACATGTTCTAGGCAGGACTACAGTATAACACTGCTTCCAAAATCCCGACGCGCAATTTTTCACCGTTCTTTAGACGAGTTTGATTTTTGAAGTGAAAACTTCTGTAGTCGCTTTACACAATGTTTGGACGGGGACAAATTGCAAGAAGTCACCTGTTTCGCGTATGATATGCGTGCAGGACATGTTTCGCAAAATCTTTATTCAAACACACAGTTTTTATCTAATTTTGCTGGAATTTTGCATACATATAGTTTAAAACAAATAGAAAACACTATTGAGGTTTGATTTACAGAAAACTAAACTCTCTTCTCCTTCCCCCCTTCACCTTAATTTCTGTCTCGGTTGTTCATAGAAACCCACAGTTTTTTGGAGTTGTATTTGATTATATGAGCTACGCCGGGACGTTCCGTGGTAGGCCCCTGAAGAAATGAATTAGCCTTCTTGCCTCTGACACAATAGCTTGGTCCATCAGGAAGATCGGGAAGATTCGACGAACCGTTGGGTTGTGAATTAAGTTCGAGTTTTATTTTTGAAGTGAAAAGTTCTTTAGGTGCGTTGGGCGATTTTTGAATGGGTAAATCTGATGAGTTAACATTACCGACATGCGAATGTTAATAGTATATCTGTTGCGGTCTAGTGGCTCAGTGGGTAAGGTCCAGGGTTCGAATGTTTGTCTTGGCGGGGTTTATCATAGACCATTAATCCGACCTTCACATCTGGCATTACTTCCTGTGTAATGTTAAGTACGCCAGAATGCTTCTGTGGTTTGGATTCCACGTTAAACTGTAGGTCCCGTATACCTCGTAGAACTACCGGGTTAGGTTAAGGCGGCTAAGACATGAGCGAAATGTGCAGCCAATAGAAACCCGGTCACTAGTTCATTACAACCACACTAAATTATTTAGTAGATCTGTAGCTGTAAGTATGGATGTTGCGCGTGTGATATAAATATTTTTCACTTCTAAAAAAAAAAAAAAATAATAATAATAATAAATAAATAAAAACCATAGTGTCTAGAAACATAAGATATTTTGAGAGTTTTCAGAAGGATGAACGGAAAGGAGATTCATGTTGTTAATTAATAAATTACTCAAATAGGAGATAAATATGATCTTGTCAGAAAATCTTCTACTCCATAAAAAAAAATGGTTCAGTCAGGTGTTGCTAGATAAAAACGGTAATAACTACAAATGTGATAGTGATTATCAAGAAAGGAAGGGAACGGTAAGTGTATGAAGGAAATATGGACAGCAAACAAACACTTCTAAGTATTTTGCGTAATCCTAATTGGCTTATCTTCAAATAATAAAATAGTCTTGAGGTGGTCGAAAGTTGGCATGGTCTCAAAGTGTCTCAGCATATGCTGAATGGTCTTAGGTAATGACACTTTAAGTAATTCCACTGCAATATGTTTTAGCAGTTCTGCCAGCAAATCCTACTCCCACGTCCGCGAAAGCGAAAGACGCGTGGCCCCTGGGCAGTGCACTTCTTAGAGTGTAGCTAACGAGAGAGGACGACAGGTGACCCCCCGGCGGCTTAAAACTGGCATACTCCGGCTTAGGGAAGGAAAGCCCTGAAATAAAACCCTTGCTGGGCGGTTGTAACAATCAATCAAAACACAATAAAAAAAGATTCCCCTCCAAAGAAGTTGAAGACTTCCGCCACAAAGGCCTTAACCTCGGTATTTTAATGTGTAGGATATATTCTTCCCCTGCCAACTGGAGAACGGAAAAATAAATACACTGGTTGTGATGGAGCTGTGTTTATTGCAGATTTTAATTTTTTTTGTGAACGGGTAAGTGGCATTACATCATTCTGTAGCTCTCTAAAAATCATTTAATTAAATCATTGTGTCGTCACTGGGAAATATCATGAAGGGAGATCATAAAACACCATAAAAACCACTAATTGAAGTTTACTATAATTATTTCCCCTTTAGATTACGTAGGATTAGAAAACACGACGTGTAAAAAGATACTTGATTGGGAACATATTGATTTTCAGCAAAGTTATTCAACTGCTACATTTTCTGTATAAAACCTGTTTTCTGTTCATAAAAAAGAACTGTTTATTTCAGAAAGCAATACTTGTGTCTTACCAGTAGATAGAATCTCATCAAGCATATGACTGTAATAAACATTTATTTGAAGTATCATGAGACATGTTGAAGGATACCGTCCATCGTTAGAGATTACAAAAATTCCTATTATTAAGCGAGATGAAAATAAATATCAAGGTATTCCCCTTAAGTAAGCCGTGGGAGGAAGGAGTGAAGGGTGAAGGATTCCTGGAGGCAAAACTTTGTATACACTTTATAGGACTCTGCAAGATACACTGATCTGCCAAAACATTATGACCACTTACCTAATAGCCGGTATGTCCGCCTTTGGCACTGATAAGAGCGGAGACGCATCTTGGCATGGAAGCAATGAGGCCTAGGTACGTAGCTAGAGGGATCTGGTGGCACCACATCTGCACACACAAGTCATTTAATTCCCGTAAATTCCGGGGAGAGGTGCGATGAGCTCTGATGCCACGATCAATCACATTCCAGTTATGTTCGATCGGGTTCAGATCTGGCGAGTTGGGGGGCCAGCACATCAACTGCAACTTGCCACAGTGTTTCTCGAACCACTCTATCACACTCTTGGCCTAGTGACATGGCACATTATCTTGCCGTTTGGAAACAAGGTAGTCATGAAGGGATGTAGGTGGTCTGCAACTAGTGTATTATACTTATTGACCATCATGATGCCCTGCACGAGCTCCACTGGACCCTTGGATGTACACGTGAATGTTCCCTAGAGCATAACTGAGCTGCCGCCAGCTTTTCTCTGTCCGGAGAACAGGTGTCAAGAAGCTGTTCCCCTGGAAAACGACGGATTCACACACTCCCATCGCCCTGATGAAGAATGTATTGGGATTCTTCAGACCATGCAACACTCTGCCACTGCACCAATGTCCAGTGACGATGGTCACGTGCCTATTTCAGTCGTAGTTTCCGATGTCGTGGTGTTAACATTAGCACATGCATGGGTCTGATGTTAGTTCCGCCTCAGTTCGCCGCCTATCCTGTTTTATCAGTCCGCCCAGCCTACCACGTCCCTCATTTGTAATAAGGGATGGCCGCCGAACCGCTCGACATTTGGACGTGGTTTTACCTTGGTTTCGCTGCTAGTTGAAGACAGTCATCACAGCATTCCTCGAACACCCGAAAAGTATTGCAGTTTCCGAAATGCTCGAGTCGAGCATGCGGGCCATCACATTCTGCCCTCGGTCAAACTCAGATAGATCGCGCGCCTTCCCCATTCTAAACACGGATAACACACTCACTGATACTTCATGCACCGTGCTTGTGTCTGACTAGCAGTCATTCCTTGTTGGGTGACGACCGCCTGGATGGATTTGTGTCGATAGTAGGTAGGAGATCATAATGTTCTGTCTGCTCAGTGTATAGCTAATATCTTGTCCCGCACGTCAATCTTTAGGGATTTCTTCCTTAACATTCACTGAACATCAGTGGGTTTAAGGGTGGTTTTGAAAGTGTAAATTCTAAGGAAATTTGACGGAATTTGAGCCCCAGTAATCCGTATTTAGAGGATTCGATCCCGAAAACCAGGATCCCGGTCGTATTTTAGTCCCGAAATTTTCGAGATTAAATTTAATGAATCCCGGATTTTCGGGAATAAAATATTTTTTTATATAAGTCAATAAAAATGTGCGTGAAACGAAACGCACTTACTTTCATTTGACGTGTTGATGGCCATCTTGTTTACACAGCTGATTTCATTTGTTTTTGCTAACGACCGGTGCCGGGTTATGTGTAAAAGTGTGTAAAATATCCGCTTCTCGTCGTGTAAGTATTGATATTTTTTGTTAATTGGTGATAATCAATGAATTTATTTAAAAACAACAATGTATTAATGTGTCTGAGTAAATATAGATGAAAAACGAGTGTTATGTTCTGTAGCTCTAAGAGGTTATGTTTATGTTGTGCATAGACTTAAATGATTTTTTTTTTTTTTTAGGTTTAAGAAGTAAACAATGTCACAATCCAAAGAAAGTTTTTATGTGAAACATAAAAAAGATGAAGATGTTTCGTCAGTGTGGAGTCATTTTTTAGTCGATAAAGCGGGTAGCTCAGCACAATGTAAGCGTTGTGTATCTATTTTAAAGACCTTAGGAGGATCGACCAAAGGCCTAAATACTTATCTATCTTCAAAACATTCCGTGAAAGTAGATTCTGCTAAGGCATGTTCCTCAACGGGCTAAAATAATGAAGGACCACCTTTGAAAAGAAAAATTACATCAGTCGCCGACTATTTTGTGAAGTCTGATACTCTTGACGATGTTTTGGCCCGTATGACTGCGCTAGATGGTTTTCCTTTTAGCGTATTTGTGACATCAAAAGATTTAAGATCATTACTATTAGCAAAAGGTTACTCAGACTTACCTAAATCTGCTTCAAAAATCCGCAACAGAGTAGTAGACTACATTCGAAACATAAAAAAAAAAAATGGCAGCTGAACTATCTACATTGAAAAAAGGAGGACAACGATTTAGTCTCAGTTTTGATGAATGGAAGTCTACCTCTAATAAGAGATATATGAATTTAACTATTCATTCAGTGAAACAAATTTGGAATTTGGGACTTATTCGAATTAATAAATCGCTGACAGCCGAAACTTGTGTTCATACACTAAAAAAGCGGCTTTTGGAGTTCCATATCTCATTAGATACCGATATTGTGGCAATAGTGACTGATGGTCCAAATGTAATGCTGAAGGTTGGAAAACTTGTTAATGCAGAACACCAAGTTTGTTTTGCACATGGAATTCATTTGGAAAAGATTTATAAAAATTTATTGACGATTCCTCCAACTTCCATCGAGCCTGAACGCGCTTTTTCCGCCTCTTCATATTTGTGCAACAAATTGAGATGTATGCTTTCGGATGAGACATTGAATGCGTTGTTATTCCTTAGATTTTATTTTCGTGGCTTAAATAAGTAATTTATAAAGTTTCTGGTCGATTTAATTTACAATTTGAGTACTTATGAACATTTTATTATTATTATTCTCGTGTCAAAAACACCAAAATACACAGTTAAATACATTTTGTAAATCAACAACTTTAAACACACTTGGCCCAGTACTTCGCAACCTCAATCGCATTGTGTGTTGCTTGAAACAGGTCTTCGTTGTTGCAGGATGATGGGCACATAGGGCACTCGAGCATATTATTCATAGTTTGGTCTTCTCCACATTCGCATTTAATACTGGTAGTATCAGTATAACCCCATCTCATTAGGTTTTCCTTGGACCTGCCCACTCCTGTTCGCAATCGATTTAAAGACCGCCAGACGTTCCAGTCTTCTTCATGACCAGGTGGCAAGCGCTCTGCAACTGTCAGTGGTCCCGAGATGTTGGGAACCCTCATTTTCCATAACTGTACTCTTGCCTTTTCAGGTGACCCAATTAGTTCCCGTGATGTTCTGAGGAAGCTTTTCCTGGATTTGAGTCTCTGGGCTGGTGGTATATGGCCGTGCAGTGGACGAGCGCTTTCCCGTTCTACTTTGGTCCTCTCCTTGTTCGCAGCCACTTCTCTCCGGATACTGGGTGGTGCAATGCCCGAAATCTGGTAAAGCCTATCAACTGGGGTAGGCTTTAAGCAACCTGTCACTAGCCTACAGGTGTTATTGAGGGCTACGTCCACTGTTTGGTATGAGACGATGAGTACCAAACTGGGAATGCATATTCTGCAACAGAATAACAAAGGGCCATTGCCGATGTACGTATAGTTTGTGGTTGATTGCCCCACTGTGATCCAACTAATTTGCGCAGTAAGTTATTTCTTGTAGAGATCTTCATTTTGCAATTCATGCAGTGCTTCTTATATGTGAGGGTTCTATCGAGTGTCACTCCCAGATATTTTGGGGTGTTACATGTCTGCAGTTCGATACCTGACAACATTACTTTTAACTTATGCTGAGCTTTCCTATTTTTTAGGTGAAAGGCACACACTTCAGTTTTTGAAGGGTTAGGTCTTAAGTGGTTTTCCTTATAAAAGCTTGATAGGCCTTCAAGAGCAGCAGACAAATTTCTTTCTACAACTTCAAGTTTTGTGCTCTGTGTGGCTAGAGCTAGGTCATCAGCGTACACGAAGCTCCTGGTAGCTGGATGTAATGGCTGATCGTTTGTATAAATGTTGAAAAGTATTGGAGCCAGTACACTACCTTTAGGTAGGCCATTCTTTTGTACCCTCCATCGACTGCGCTGTCCTTGAAAATCAACGAAAAACCTACGATTCTGAAGAAGAGTAGCGATGAGTTTGGTTAATCCGGTGGCCTTTGTCAGACTGTAGACCTTGTCAAGTAATAGTTGGTGGTTAACAGTATCGTATGCTGCTGACAGGTCCACAAAGACCACGCCCGTGGCTTTACGGGTCTCAAATCCATCCTCTATAAACTGTGTTAGGTTCAGTAGTTGCCCAGTACAACTTTTGCCAGGACGAAAGCCAGCTTGTTGTGGAATAAGTTTTGGATCAACCACAGGCTGGATACGATTCAGAATTAATCGTTCAAATATTTTGTAGAGATGACACAAGAGTGCTATAGGTCTAAAATCTTTAGGATTGTTTCCTTCTTTTCCAGGTTTCAGCAGCGCAATGACTCTCGTCTTCCGCCACACCTTCGGAATTTGATATGAGCTCATACATTTGTTAAAAAGCTGTAGAACCCATTCTTTGGTTTTATATCCGAAGTTCTTAATTTGTTCTGATCGTATGTCATCGAGGCCTGCCGACTTTCCTGTTTTGCACTCATGAATAATCTTTTCCAACTCTGACATACTAAAGGGCTCAGTGAGGTTGTTCATATCTTCCTCACTGTTTCTGTTTGTTTTTCTTTGTTTTTTAGATTGTCCACTTTTATGAGTCTCCTTCCCGTTCATGAGTAGCTGATGTGCAATTTGGTTTGCGTTTATATTGGAATGTCCAGTGGTCTTCGATGCATCATTGTTGAGGCGTTTTAGAAGTCTCCATGCCTTGTGACTATCTCTTTTCAGGTCCAGCTCTTCTAATGTTTTGATCCAGCGGTCTCTTTTTGCTGCACTTAGAGATGAGATAAGTTGATTACCAGCTTCTATTGTCTTTTCACCAAATGGATCATCTTGGAAAAGTGTTTTATAAACCATGAACTGGGCAGCTAGATCTGAGGTGAGACCCGGAATATATGATGATCGGCAACCACGGGGAATGAATCTTCTGGAGCATTTTTTCACAGTTGCAGTGAATGTGTCATATGATTCTGGTGTTGGTTCAATAGTAGACACAGCCGCATCCAATATTTCTGTGAACATGGACCAGTTAGCTCTCTTGAAGTTATACCTCCTGCGAAATGGAACTCTCTGGGGTCTTACTGTCGCAAACACTTCACACATTATTGGCCTGTGCTGCGTGTTTGGTATTGGGCTACAGACAGACTTCACACATTGCTGGCTGATGTGATTACTGCTGAATATTAGATCAGGGTTGTAGCCCCGTCTCCATCTCCCACTGTTGAAAGATGCTGGCAGTTTGGGATCATGTACGATAGTAACTTGATTTACATCTGCCCATTCTTCTACTGCAATGCCATTCTCGTCATTAAAGTCGTAGCCCCAAGCAGTACAATGAGAATTAAAATCTCCGATAACAATCTGCAGATGTTGATTATGGAAATTAAACGGTGGTTTGACAGTGAATTTACTGCTGGGTGGTTTATATAAAGATGAGATTGTGCAGTTTTTAAGCTCAATGGTGAGGACTTCGATGTCGTTCTCCTCTGTGAAGGCCGTGGACAGGACCTAAACATCTGGTCGGACAAAGATGGCACTTCCGTATTTATGGTGAGGTCTCTCAACCGCGCGGATCATTCCATTTATTTTAGGTCGGCGCATTTCAGTACTTCTATGTGTCTCTTGTACGCATAAAATGTGGCATTTGTGTTGATTGCATAGGTCATGTAGCAATTCTTCCTTGGCTGATGACATGCCTTCAATGTTGATGGAGACAATCTTTAACTGTGGCCCTGACAAGGGCTCGCGTATTGATGTTTCTGGTGTGAAAGGTTTGGCCGGCATTATACCGTTGCCCAGGGATCGCCCGATTGCTTCTGATAACGTTTTCAAATCACAATCTTCGGGGAGGCACCTTTCATGATCCCCCTTATGAACATTGATCTCTTAAGTATATAGTCTTCTTTATAGTATAACTAAACAAGTCGTAAGAAGTTGATTTTTTTAAAGTTTATTGTAGAATAAAAAAAATAAGCTAGGCAATTATGAAACTATTTCATAAATTATTTAGTGCCTAGTTTGTTGTTATTTCATAAGAAGAAAGTACAATTTTGTTTTGTTTTTTGAAGATGTAACAAAAAATTTAAAATAAAGAGTTGATTTTGATATGTTTTACTTTCTTTTTGCTACCGCTTTCTATTACCAATACAATCCCGGGACTATCCCGGGATCCCTAGATTGACTGTAGATAATCCCGAAATCCCGGGATTAGAAAAATCGACCGTGATCGAATCATCTATCCGTATTGCTCTACGGACTGGGAGACTCTATACAACAAACAATTAAAATAAATTGCATAAGCAAAATACTATGATGTATTAATAAAAACTATAAGCTGTATAGCACACAGATAAAAGATTGAATCTTGAGAGTAAATAACTTTGCGACAACAGGATTGCTATAGTCGCAAATGATATACACAAACATTTAAAGCGGTAATAAAACTGAGCAACAGCAGTATACCTTCATATTATTACACTTGTTCTGACATGGACATATACTTAATTAAGACAATGCAAAATTTACTTGATTTTTTCAACATTGGTTAAAATAATTTCTTGAACAACACGATAAAATTGATGAAACGTTTTTTTGTTCAAAGAATGAGGATTGATAGCAGCAGACTTACAAAAGAATTTTCAGTCATGTATACAAGAGTAATAATGGCAATCTGTGGATACAAGGATTAAAGGAAGATATGGTAGAGCACTTTTAATGAGATTAATACAAAATCTCAATTGTTTCCAGAAGAAGCAGAAGGAGGAAACACCAAGATGAAATAATGAACTATTGTAAACCAAGAACAGAATCATCGAGATGAATGCACAGGATCTCTTTTCGTGGTCCTTAGATGGCCAGAATCGAAGAGAAGAAAAGACTTAACGTAAATACTTAACATTTTTAACCACGCCATAATTGGATTGTGTTATCATTATTAAGCCCCTGTATTTGTAATAGCTTGTGAATTTGCATTCATCACTAGATTAGATTAGATATATTTGTTTTGACCTCACGTGAGAACAGTCGGGGGCTACGGAACAGTAGATGATGTCATTCTTTTAAGAACAGTAATATTATCAGTTAGCTGGAAAAAATACAATAGAAAACTAACATATCAGTGATTGATTAACTTCGATACATACCATTCCCTAATCCAAATCAGAAATTATTCTCACAGGGGAAAAAAAACAACTTTATCAGAGTAAAATGGGTTCCGAAAGGAAAATTCTCAATATGGCTCGTAGTTTACAGGTAAAATTTTTTGAAGTCATATGTTGAATAAGGAAGTGGCAGAGAACCTAATATCTGTGTGTGTTATATTTAGTTCCATTATTAAGGTTATGTATAACGCCAATGAGCCCAAAGTGTTCAGGATTTTCTGCTACAAACTTTATATCTATAGTCACCTGCCCATTTCAGTCGTAGTTTCCGATGTCGTGGTGTTAACATTGGCACATGCATGTTTCGTTGGCTGCGGAGGCCCATCGTTAAGAGTGTTCGGTGCACTGTGTATTCAGACACACTTGTACTCTACCAAGCAGTAAAGCGTGATGTTAGTTCGCCGCCTGTCCTGTTTTGCCAGTCTGTCCAGCCTACGACATCAGAAATCTGTAATGAGGGGTGGCCGCCCAACCCCTCGATGTTTGGACGTAGTATCACCTTGGTTTCGCCACTATTATAGTTGGAGACACTCACCACAGCACTCCTCGAACACTCGACAAGTCGTGCAGTTTCCGAAATACTCGTGCCAAGCCTCCGAGCGATCACAATCTGCTCCTTGGTCAAACTCAGATAGATTACGCACCTTCCACATTCTAAACACGCATAGCATGCTTACTGGTACCATATGCACCGTTTGCCTGACTAGCATTCATTCCTCGTCAGGTGACGATGCTGTTACCTGTACGTTTTTATTTTTTATTTTTTTTCGATAGTAGGTAGGTAGTCATAATGTTCTGGCTGATCAGTGGATATTAATCCAATGAGTATACTGCCAGCGATCTTTGATCAGTCTAATACTTTCGGAGAATCAACCTATTAGATTAAAAACAGAGATTCAGGAATATTTTCCTCCATCATGTTTGCATGCAAAACCGTTAGTACACTGAAAATTTTAAGATTCTTCCGGATATTTCAGTTACATAGGTTTTGACAGTATGTGTCACAGTACACAGTGGCTTCCACCATTCCACAGGATGAAGATAACAGAGGCAGCTATTTTAAAGAGAAAATCTGGCTCGACACCCGTAGAGATTACGTAGAAGCAACTTGCCGGGAAACAATCAATTGGCACATTCTGTGTGCTACGCCCGCGAAGAACCCATTGGTATCATTTCGCTGGAAGCACTCTTATTACAGGCGAAACTAACAATTAGAACCACTTTAAAACTTAGTCAACAAATGGTCATGCAGGTTATACACAAGAATTAAACACACCCTGGATGCAACTGATGATTTTTCCAAGAATTTCCACCAACGCACACAGGGGTATTTGACACAAAAAGCCGATCAAAAGTCAAGAAATCTTTTTAGCATATTCAAAGAACCCGTATCTACCTGACTCGAGGCAAATGTCTATAGAATAACAAACAGCTATGTTTTTTAGATAAGCTTCATTCCCCACTCGGTGAACAGTTATCTTCTGAGCACATTGCAAGACCCACGTAGTGTTACCAAGCAAATACAAGAAAATTATAAGTTGTACCATTTTAATTTGTGAGTGATGTTAAGTGAGTAGTGGTGATTTTAATCATGGATATTGTTCAGCCAGGTACCTAGAATTGAAATAATAGTAACATTCATCCAAAGGTATTGCACAACTTTATTTCTGTACAGTTTTGTAAGCTGACTCATTTTGTACTGATTTTTTTATTACGAAAAGTATTAAAGAGTGATTTTGTTATATTTCCGGACCTTTCCCGAGTCTGATTTCTTATATGGTATTAGTTTAGTGTACTATCTTGGTGTTCCATTGAAAATTGGGTGCCAAAAAGTGCCAAACGTCTATTTATTCGAAAATATTCTAGATTATTTACAATGAATCAAACTTACTTTTTTTCGGTCACATTTTTTTCATGTAAGATTTTCTTTGTTATGGGCTCTTCTGGTATCATGCTCTTGACCCGAAAAGTTATTTATGATATGATTAAACACGAGAAAGGAAATTATTTCGTGCAAAAGTTGCAATTAGTCGAGGAAAATATTTTAAATCAACCGACATTCACGGTCGAACAAAGGCAACAGTTCGAACAAAGGTTTTCAAGGCTTAAATTGGAAATTAAAAGAAAATCTTTCGATGATTTGACCGATTTTAGCAAATGATGTCCGCAGAGATAACAGGTATTAACAAAACATTGATTGACAGGTTTTATACTATTATCTGAATGATATATAGTGGGCACAAGATAGATATTAAAAAAAAATTAATCCCCACTGCCAAGAAAAATTTAAAATGTACTGTACATTGAACTGTACTCGTGGCATCCAATGTCACCTATACAAGAAGTATTGATTGAGGGCCCACTTATAATAGAGTATGCACTTTTGCCTGTAGGCAATCTGTTAGAAGCAGCAACAGAAGCTAGAAACAAATATTTTCGACGATTTAGGGAGAGACACTCCAGAAAACTTAGTTGGGTGTAGTGTAATACAGATGTCATTAATAGGCTTTCATTAACTTAGGTTCCGTATTTGAGCTTCATCAGGCACAAAATCCCCAAAACATCTAAATCATTCAATCCAGAAAATTCTAAAATATTACTTTAATGGGGCCCGAGTACTCAAGAAGAGAACGAGCCATAAGGTGAAGGTTCCGACGACGAAGGATGGGACGGTCCGTCAGAATGATATTTTAATGTACATTCATGATTATTGTTTAGATATTATGTAAATATTCGCCTAATATATTATAACGTGTATGAACACAGTACGTGTTCTTTATTATTACTCCTACTTCACAGTTATAAGTTCTAATATACAAAAGAAGCGAAAGAAAAATCCAAATTACGTAGAAATAATTTTGATCGACTTTTTGTGTCAAATACCCCTGTGTGCAACGGTAGTTTTGTTATGAGTTTACCTTGTAATGTACCCTCTGGATTAACTTGTACCGGGTGCGTGCAGGTATAGATATATGTAGCTGGATTCGGACTGCGACGGCAAAATTCCGCACGCCGTTGCCCTACAGCGGGGGCCTGGTGAGTTCCTAGCTGAACAAGCGATTTATTACCCATAACAAAAGTTGGCAAAACTACAGAAAACTAATTGAACCGAAGCCGACAGACGATTTCCTATTGAGTGAAAAGCCACCGAACGAAAAAAAGGTGCGCGGGCGTTTTCCAGAAAAATGATGCGTCAGTGTTTGCCAGAGTGGGGATAGATCGAATCCGTGAATTTTTTGGTACTGTTGTAAACTGTATGTTTCACGATGGAAACATATCAGAGGAGGAGAATCCTCCGAGAAATTCTGCGGTAGGCAGAAGCAGCCAAAACGTGTGAGCAACAGAGATTCTAACGAAGACAACGAGCGATGTAGAGAGCATTCTCTTCGAGGCTGCCATCATGACTCGCCCAGCTCCACAGACCGCCATCTAGGCACCGCAATGGGCGGCGATCTTGGTGATATGGTCAGCGCAGCGGGTCATTCACTGAGCCAGTCGGGTAAACAAGTCTTCAGTGAAACGGTAGAGATTATTCTAGAAAAGAGACCTTGCATCGTCTTTCGGCCTAGTAAGTGCCATGTTTAAACATTGCTCTCCTTAGAAACTATCTAATTAGTGTATTGTTCTGTAACTTATTTATTAAGATTACCAATTATTATTCTTTATTGTTAAATAAAATGTTCAGTTTCATAAGTAAATAATACAATCAGATTGTGAATCTTATCTAATAACATGAAAATTGACTTGTTTAGGAATTGTTATTAATAAGTAACTCAGAATTACACTAAATTTGAATATCATGACTTTAAGATCTGGACGTCGGTTCTCTCCGATTTTAAAACTGAATGTTCCATTGGAAATTAATAATAGTAATTCAATTGTGTTGATAATAATCATACGATCAATATGTCGCTTTCCTTGAATAGGAAATGCTTCAATCCAAATTGAAAGACATTCCTTGCGATAGTTCAGACTGAAATAAGGCTGTTCGAAAATCATTCCAGTTTGATTGCTGTTATATTTTGATTTATGCTGCAATGAACTCAATGTCTCAATTCTTTGCAGGGACTATGGCCATTATTACTACTACTATTACTATTACTCGTATATATGAATAAGGTACAAGTTAATGCATTCGTAAAACATTATTTAATTGTAGGAGATGTTATCTGATCTCTGTTGCTGCGTATTTCTTACCGTGGGTGGGAGGTCTTCCGCCAGTGATGCATCATCTGAAACAGAAGTAACTGAGTGTTAAACAAATTTTGTTGTCTTTAGCAGTGGTTAAAATTATATTCGACCACTGTAAAATTTTCTTTTCTGTGTTCATTAAGACTTTTTAGAGGATTAGTTAAAATCAGAAAATTATAAATAAGTTTTAATTACGGTATCCTATAAAGTTTATGAGTACTATAATTTTGAGGAAGCTACTTAAATTTCTGTATTGTTTGGACCATAAACTGAAATAAATTGGATGTAGTAATCCACTTATTTTTATTTCACCATAATAATTTATTCTGTGTAATATAAAACACTGACTGGTGCATTTCTTAATAATTCAGATTTATTTTTTATTTCCTAATAATTTTCAGGAGGAATGCTGGCTTCAACTTATTTACGCCTTTTACATCGGTGATTGAAACAGCGTACAAAAGCACAAAGTGGAACTTGTTCCTTTCTTCTGAGTCCAGACAGAAGAAATTGTAAACCAAATCAAAGTATCAGTATCATGCCATATATGCGGGAAAAATAAACCCCTTAAACTCATTACAATTCATTCTTCAGAAAATTAATACTGAGAGATTAATGTAATACTCGGTTATCAAATTGCAGGAGGTCTTAAGTTGTTTTATTTTCTGTTCTGCAAGACGTAAAATTTAATTGACAAATCAGAGAAAAATAATTTTAAAGATATTAATTTTGGTCTTAAAAATTTAAATTTCATTTAAAGACAGGCGGAGTTAAAGAATCGATATCTTTAAACTACCTTCCACATTGTAATACAATGCTGTATGTAGCACATAACAAAGGCACAAGGGATTTCAAATAAAAAGGTTCTTAATCACATTCGGAACAAACAAGAACTATTGCTTCATTTTAAGAAAATGAATAAAGATGCATTATTTGTTACAGGTTTGAGAGGCAAGGCATACTAGCTGTCTCAACTCCGTAGATATATATATATTTAACTATATATATTTAAAAAAGAAAAACCAAGGTTTGGAGAGCAAGGAATTCGTGGCTGAGAGACGTGCGCAAGTGTTTCAACAGCGTAATTGAAGAACAATGCCGAGTGCATGTATCACCATTCTCGACCAGCAGGCGGTATCTTAAGAAGAAGATAAAAATCTACTGTTTCTATTTTCGCAGACCAGTTAAATCCGTGAGATAGCTCAACACACGATTTCCTCAATATGAGGTACAACTTAGCGCCGCTAACGCGTTTGCAAGGGTCAGCGTTATGCCACATCGCAGCCTTATCTACTGATTGATTGATAGTAGTGCCTGTAATAATCTGCAACATTCCACAAATCCTCTCTGACAACTTGCGAACTCGCCATTCGCCCATCACAGATAAGATACACTCTCTCTGGTTAATACTGACCAGGCTAACTGATTGGTCACATGGAATTTCCGCTGGCACTAATTAAGTACATAAACTTTTTTCAGTTGTGCATCAAAATAGATTACTGTGATTAAAAAATATTGTACAATATCGGAACAAAAATATTATAGTTTGGTACAAACAGCACTTAATTATGGTGCTATGAGTTCACCTATCAGTAGCTAAGGCGCTAGTGATGACTAAAGAGAGCGAATGCAGAACAATGACTGGCGTGAATGTTGGAAATAACTCCGTTTATATTTTGCGTTTACATATTTCTTGATCAGGACAGACATCAAAAATAGAGAACAAAACTTGAAATGAATATTGGAGGAAGCGAAGAACATGGACTGAAGATGTCTGAGGTACTAATTTGCCAATCCATAGAGTAGATATATTAAACTATAGTTTATTTATTTTTTTCTTCATTCGTTGACTACCCATTCAGTGCACTATGGCCCATCGAATGTAAATACCTGAAATGTACATAATTAGTGTATATTTGTTTTTACGTCTTATATTAGTCAAACTGCAATAGTTATTGCGAACAACATAAGTGTAAATATAATCTTTGGTGCGATTGGCATTACTGTAAAATGTAAGGCTGGCTGGCCTATCGACTAGGAGGTGGTTGGAAGTGACCATGGAGCAAAGAAAAGCCTACCTCCATGGGAGTGACCGCAAGAGGATCAGTTGACTTTGACGGGCGAGAACAGAGAGCAGGGAGAAAATAGTTTGAGCGTACGGATATATTGATGCAAACAATTCAACTGTGGTACCGTACGAGTATATAAATAAATTTCTGCAGGCTAGCCCAGTTTAATTTAATTTAATTGCGAGAGAGCTCGCGTTCCAGTAGCAATTTGACTAGTAACTTATTTAGTTCTTTTGTACGACTTTTTTTGTTTTACTATCTTGTGGGTGTGTAGCAGACATTATGCCAGATGGAGAAAACCGGAGATGACCGTATTAAGTAAGGTTGTAATGAAAGAGAAATCTTGTAAAATGTTTAATGACAAATTGTATTTTTTTTTCGATGGAGCGCACGTTCCTGAGGCAATTTCCCTACGAACCCTACTTTTGCGCTATACAAATTTCAACTTTAAATTATTTCAATATTTTTAGTAAATTATTCATCAATTCATTTGGTAACTTGTTCCGATCCCTGACCCTCTTAGCGACAAAAGAAAATCTCCTAACACCTTTGTGCCTGAAATCGAGTTCCAGCTTGTGATCGTGGTCATCACCCTTCCATTCGTTACTCCTAATTCTTACACCAATAAGTTTCCACGCCTAATCACCAATATACGCCTTGTACACTACCATGTCTCTCTTCACTCTCCTCCTGTCTTGAAATGAATCTCATTCCAGCTCTTGTGCTCTGCAATAATTTCCAGAGACAAATCTGGCAGCCATTCTTTGCTCCCCGTCCAACTTCTGTATTTGATACAATGTGAGTCCCATACTGCACCACCATATTGAAGCAATGACCAAAGTTTTATAAACTAATTTCTTTATTTCTCTGGTACATCCTCTCATCACGCTCTCCAAGTTCAGGATTTTAAAACCTTTTCCTTCTACCTGTCCCATGTGTTCTGCCCACTTGAGCTTATTATCAAATGTTATACCAAGATATTTACATTTCATGTCTCCAACAAGCAAGTCTTCCCCCTCCTTGTAGTCATAATTAACCTTTAATTTTTTTTATCTGTGTACCTAATAAGCTGATTCTTCTTTGCATTTATCTTCATCACATGTTTACCAATATCCTGTTCAGATCACCCTGCAGCTGTTCATAGTCATCTACTGTTTTGATCCTTTTATACAACACTAGCATTTATCCGTTGTTTCTAACACGCGGGTCTTGGCGTGTATAGAAATAGTTTAAGCTTTTTTAGTTTAGTATCAAATATTAATCTTGGAGAAGCAAAAAATATAGATTTCATTTAAAGATTTTCCTTTCTTTTAGTTACTACCTTAGATACAGTTTTCATAGATTGAAAATTTTTGTTA
Organism: Vandiemenella viatica; assembly: GCA_031002005.1. NCBI lineage: Eukaryota > Metazoa > Arthropoda > Insecta > Orthoptera > Morabidae > Vandiemenella > Vandiemenella viatica. The sequence continues at coordinate 100,836,468 of JARYHS010011408.1, forward strand.
CACTTATATTTTAACACAATATAATAAATGAAAAAGTAAGAAATTAAATCCACATGAAACATTATCGCTAACGGTCCAATAAGGACGTACCGAGAATCAGTTGTCCTCTTGATCAGAAATTTGAGACACATTTTCTGAAGGATAGAAATCGCCTATTAATGCAAAAAACAAATGTACCTTATACATAAAGGCGACACGAAAGTTACCGTCTGCGATAGTTTTTACAGTACATTCAAAGGCCATTTATAAAAATATCTTTGCCGCCAACGATAGCATTTACAACAATGAATCTAAAATTACTGGCCAGCTTTCGTATGCCATATACGAGGGCGAGTCAAATGAAAACCTTAAATGTCTAATAAAACATTGAAATTTCGCGCCGTTATCCTGTAAGTTGGTAAGCGTACTACAAGGAGCGTGCAGAATGGCCTGTAGGAGGCAGCATAGTGCAGATGCACAAATATCGTCGCAGTATCAGTATAAATATGGCTGCCGCACTTGAGACTTGCACCAGGGAAGAACAGCGTTCTGTTATTCGGTTTTTGAGCAGTGAAGGTGTGAAACCTATTGAAATTCATCGAAGAATGAAGGTTCAGTACGGTGATGCATGTTTGTCACAGCAGCAAGTCTACAAATGGAGTAGGAAGTTCGCATATGGTGTGGCTTCAGTGGAAGATGCTCCTCGTCCAGGTCAGGCACAACGAGTTGTGATTCCACAGAACATTGCAGCAGTTGAAGCCATAGTGATGGAAAACCGCCGAGTGACACTGAATGACATTGCAGCATGTTTAAAGAGGAAAGAAATTCCGTTCTGATGAAGAGGTACGCCACGCGATGCATGAGAGGTTGCACGGACTACCAAAAGAATTTTTTTTCTAAAGGAATTTATGCACTTTGTAAGCGCTTGAGGACTTGCATTGAGCGGGGGGAGATTATGTTGAAAAGTGATACAGTTTTGTACCACTTCTGAACAATAAATAATATTTAAAAAAATATTTAAGGTTTTCATTTGACTCACCCTCGTATGTATAGTACATTCTCATGCCGTAGGTAATAAAATGTATTTTTTGCTTATAACTTCTATGCATCCACCCGAACTTCTCGCCATCTTTCTTCATCGTATCTCAAAATCGAAATGGTTACGGCCTGGACCAGAAAAAAAATGTCGCTATTGTCACACGGAAATATAGGCTGGACATGCACAGTGGTTGGTTTTTTTTTTGTGATGACACTTAATCACTAACATTGTATTCATTAAAGCAAATTAACAATAATTCAGTGCCTCATGCCTTTTGTTGTTACAAGAACATTCTTATTCAGGCTGCATTTCGACCTAACCACAATCTATACTGATATTGCCGCTTCAAAATCAAGCGACTAAACGCATGAAATGCATCGCTAAATACATTTTTTTTTGTAATGACAGGATTTCAGGTTTCAAAGTACGCCCAGCATAAATTATAAGAATTTATTTCGAAATACAACTTCAGTTTGAACTGCAAGAGTACTAAAACACGCGGAATAATACATTGTTGTATCGCCATGTAGAGTTTATACTTGTGGTTAGGTTGAAATGCGGCTTGGAGTAGATTAAAAACGTCGCCAATAGCACAAGGAACTGTGCATATAACTGATTTTGACTTGCAATATCTTGAGAACTACCGCTAAACGACATAATTGTTTATAACTATCAAATTGCGGCGATACGGTTTAGTGAAAACCCTGTACTATCTATATTCAGCAAAAAATTACTTACCATAAATATTACACTTCTATTACTCTTATTGAAGAGTTGATATATTATTTAGTGGTTTGAGTAACGATTTCCTTTTAATTATACTTATAAAAATACATGAAACCGGGAATATATGGCCAAAGATAAAATGGATAAAATATAAACAATCCAGAGATCAGTATGATAGTCTGTGGTCAAACGCTTCAAATGCACCATTTTTACCGTTAAGGAGATATTAGTAATGATTATTACATCTGATTCAGGTATTTCATTTATTTACTGTATTCAAGAAAACCGAAAACTAAACATTCGAAGTCAAAATATTAAACAGAATTCTAAGTACTGAGACATTTTTTTTTTTTTTTTCTGCAAGAAGTGAACATCTCAATTACAGTGTGATCGGTACCTCTTCATTTTATGTCTAGAAATGTAATTAATTATTTGCTCCATCCCTCGGTACATATAAATAATTATCTATTTCCACAGATTTTGATACGGACCATTAGCTTTAAAAATTTGAAAACTCCGTCTAAAATGCTGCGGTAGATTTTGCGGGGCTCCCGTTCAAATAAAGAGACACACATTGCGTGCTTACAGATTTATAATAGTATAGATTATGTGATTTGCAAGCACCCTACCTTCTGATTGTAAACCATCAACGCAATCATTCATTAGAATAATGAATACCAATGGTTTCCATTCGCTAAAACATGGGTACCCAGCAGCTAAGAGTAATGATAGCTGAGGGTGAGCAGGACCAATAAATAACAAGAAGGGAAGATAATGTTGTGAACAGTTGAAGAGGAAAAAGATGAGAAAAACTTGAAGGTGAACTATCTGTAGTGCCCGATGTTTATTAAGAAGTAATGTGTATTTCCCTACAAATGGAACTTTGAATCGTTATTTATAACAGTTTCTTGAAAAAGTGAGTACATTGAGTCCATTATAAGAAGAAAATGTAAATAGAATCAGTTGTCAGCAAAGTAAGTTCATACACCCCCACATCTGTTTTCCTTTTCTTTCTTTCTTATTATATATATATATATATATTATTTCTATAAGGTATTTTTTTGTCACAAGCCTGTATCTTCCTTCATACTTCACCGAAATCAATGAATGAGGTGTCATCTTAAAGCTTATGGTCTTCCCTTTGGCCACATCATATTTTAAGAAATGAAGTTTTCGGAATTCGGCCATTAAAGGGCAAAAATGTCAATATTTCTAAAATGCTTTTTTCTGTGTTATGAGTCAAATATCTCCCTGGATAACTATCTGAGATCGTTTAATGAAGTATCATTTTAAAGATTAAGCTATCCGCTTTAGTGACGTCATATATTAAGACAGAAATTTTTCGGAATTCAACCCTTATAGGGCAAAAGTATCAATATTTTTGCGATTCGTTTTTGTGTCACGAGCCATTTGTCTCCCTTGATATCTAAGCGATATAGATAGATGAGGTATCATATTAAATACTAAAGTCTCCACCGTGGTAACATTATATTTTAAGAAAGGAATTTTTCGTAATTCGACACTTAAAGGGCAAAAATGTCAATTTTTCTAAAATGGGTTTTTTGTATCTTGAGCCATTTATCCCCCAGGATATCTAACCAAAAAAAATAAATGAGGGTAGGATTATGAGGAGTATTGTCTCAGCTCTTTGACATCATATTTTAAGAAAGAATGTTTTTGGAATTCTACCCTTAATGAGAAAAAGTATAAATTTTTCTATAACCCATATTTGTGTCACGAGCGATATATCTCCCTTAATATCAAACCGATACAGATAAATGAGGTATCATTTTAAAGAATAAGGTCTGCGCCGTGGTAACATTATATTTTAACAAAGGAATTTTTCGTAATTCGACCCTTAAAAGGCAAAAATGTCAATTTTTCTAAAAAGCGTTTTTTGTAACTCGAGTAAATGAAGTAGGAGTAGGAGTATGAAGAGTAATGACTGAACTTGGTGACATTATATTCAACCTCACTATTCATCGCATTTTATTCGTGAAATTTTCGCACGGGTCGTCTAGTTATTATTATTATTTTTAGTGAAATTTCAGCTATTCGAGTCACATATTCGCTTCGATGCATCTTTGAAACAAGTTTATGAACAACTGATTACAATGAACCACAGTACGGTTTCGGCTTTTGTGTCATATTTAACAATGAAATAAAATTCATGATAGTTTCATAATGTGAAGAAAATTATATCATGAATACAGCGGGGCTAGGTCAGTAGAGATTTCTTTTTAGTCTACATACAACCGGATGTTTCATCTGTTGCGGAGTTTATTTTGTTTTGTCTTACATGCATCATTCCTTTTTTAAATATGCTGACGATTTCCACGCAGTTTTCATAAACAGAAATTCATATTGCCTTAGTTATACCTACTAGATGAACGTGCGAAAATTTTACGAAGAACATACAATGAAACGTGAGATTGGTGGTTTGTAGTAGGATGAAGAAGAACTGCTTCATTTGTAGCAATTGTTTATTTCTTTAGTGTATCAGGTCCATTAAAAAAATATTTAAAACGTGTTACGAAACAATTAGGAAAAACTTTTGGACGCATAAAACATATGTATGACAAACTGTGACTAACCTTAACGGAAAACAACTAAGCTGAACAGAATACACACAGCATATCCATATTTCTGGGATGTGTTTCTGCGATCATAACCCGTGAGAAGATTTCGCGAATAACATTTATTGAACAAAAAACACAGTTTATTGATATCTTAGTGATTTATGGTGCTGCTATTTATCGATACCATACCTCTTCGATGCCAATGAAGCTGTTTATCAACAGCTATCTCTGTGATATGTGCTGCTGCTATGTAGCAGGTAGGCTCTGAACTGTCTTACATGCGCGACCTTCAAAGTTATTATTTTTGTCCTTTAAGGATCAAATTCCGAAAAATTTCTTTCTTAATTTATGATGTGACCTAAGAGAAGGCCTTGATCTTCAAAGTGATTCCTCATTTATCGATTTCGGTTAGGAAACTCGTGACAAATAAAAAAAAAAAAAAAAAAAAAAAAAAAACGCTTTAGAAATATTGTGCTCTAAGAGTCGACTTTTCTCGAAAATAATCCTTTTTAAAAAATATGATGTTATCAAAGCTGAGACCTTAATAATTAAAATGTTACCTCATTTATCGATTTTGCCTAGGTATCAAAAGATATTAATGTTTTATTGATAATAATAATTTTGTCCCTTGAAGGTCGAATTTAAAAAAAAAAAAAATCTTGTCTTAAAGTGTAATGAGACCAAAGTGGAGACCTTAGTCTTGAAAATGACACTTCATTTATCGATTTTGGTTAGGTATGAAGCGAGATAATGGCTTGTGACAAAAAAAAACTTTAATAATAAAATGTATGATTGTTAATTTACATAATTTCATACCATTTATATCATCTCTTCTTTGCTCCACTGAATATTCTCCTCGATAAGGATCTTTTTCCTTTGCACTAGTTTATTTAAGGACTCGTTCGCAAAATTCAGAAATAGTCACTTATTTCTGATAGGTAAGGCTCCTTTTGTTGGAACTGAACATAATTGTCGAAAATCGTACGTGATACTCAAACTGTCCTGAACCAAATAATTCGTTTAAAAAAAAAAAAAATGTTCTGCATATTTTTTCAGGATAGTCAGAAATTTGTCAGTTGGATCTTGCTGTTTTGAGAGTGATGACTAAGCCGTAATCAGCAGTTATCTGCATGCATCTGCAATAGAATACAAGAAAATTTAGACCGAACTGACGAAAGAAACATGCCAGTTAATAGTGGTTGTAACCACGACGATAATCGCTGGGGGTCATAAGAGACAACACATAGGCGTGTCCTATCAGTTGCGAGTGACTGCCGTGCCAAACATATAGTAGAGTTGGCATCTCTTTCAAAATGTCATCGCAATAATTTAATCACGATTTTGGATTTAAAATAACTCCAACGTAGAATTGTTGCGAGCAGTACCGGTACAAGGATTTGTCCAGCTTATCAGTGGCTCCACGTGCACAAGATGAACGATTAGATGGATTAGCGAAACGTGCAAGCGTTATCATCCTTCACAAACAATAGCTCCTTAATCTACTGTCGTCAAATTAATTAAAAATGTTGAGATTTCTATCAAGGTTGTCACGAGCGTTATGATCATCATGATGCGATTTCGAGGAATCCTCTTTATTTTCTTTCAGGTCCTCTGTTCAGTTCCAATATCGCCTTCATCTGCTTCCACGTTCAACTGTGGCGAAAGTCTTGACTCCGACAAATGCAGCTTTCTGTGTGGGACAGAGGTGGCATACAACGGAATAATCTATCATACGAACAGGAGTAATGAAATGTTAAGATATTTGAATTACCATGGGCGTGAACAGTACAACAAGCAGAATACAAAATTCAATAGAGACTTACTTGGTAGTTCAATATCCAACCCCTCAGTGAGAGTAACAGAAACGGAGAAGAAGGGAATATATCGCACAAGATCAGTGTGGCTATCCTTTAATTGCCTTATCCTTCACATTTCCCTGCCTAGAAAATCTTAACAACGATGTTGCGTCTCCTAGATTGAGTTTCACAACCGCTTACAACCTTTTGCGTACTGCTTTTTTTTGTGTTGAGATTAAGGATAATTTACTTTTTTTACTTATGGCTTTACGCCTCGTCGACGTAAAGGACATTAGAGGCGTGACGGGACTGGGGACAAGGAACGGAAACTAATTCGGCCAAGGCCTTTTGAAGGAAGTATCCCAGCATTCGCCAGAAGTGATTTTGGGAAACCATGGAAAACCCAAATCTGGATGCCTGGACCGGGATTCGAACTGGCGTCCTCAGTAGATAGAGAAAAAGAGTGACGGCTACATGGGCTCGTATGGAAGAGCGTGCCGGCTAGTACCCTGGACCAAAAAAGTGTAATCGATACCCCACGCAGGTGTTCCGGTGTAACTGATACCCTCCCCCCTCCTTGTAATCGATAGCGTCGCACAGGTGTTCCGGTGTAACTGATACACCCTCCCATTGTTCTATTGTTCTTTTGTTATGCCTTCCCCATCAACCCCAGTTTTAGCTGCCTCACACTCCTTGAAATCGATACGACACCCAGGTGTTCCGGTGTAACTGATACCCACCATGCTGACCTTGAAATCGATACCCAGCGCAGGTAGAAACCTATTGTATATCTTCACACAGGTGTTCGGGCAATTGAACTAGCGTCACTCTGCAGTTATGCCTCGTCCAGTAGTGTTGTTGTCCTCAGTGTATCAGCTCAACGCTGGTGATTCAAAACGTTAGACGATAGGTTTATAGTCTAAGCACGAATTTGAACCTGTTGTTGTGCTCGAAAAAGTGGGGCACAACAAAGTTACACTAACGTATCGAGAATGGAACGTGCTGATCCAAGTATTGGACGTGGTGTCTAATTTATTCAACGAAGGCAGCGTCCAGATCGCCATACCACTCGGCGACCACACCGTTTCGTGCCGAACGTCTACCGGGGTGAAAACAATTTGTTTCTACGTTAATACCGATCCTATCAGCGGCGTCTTTTTTGGAGAATCAACATGGCGAAATCTCATCCTGCAGTTAACGGAGCCTTGGCCATCAAGTGTTCCCAAGTTGCAAGATACTACAAAGAGTTTGTCAACATTTTGGCTGGTAAAGTACTACATGACTATCAGAGTGCTACAGTTCAAAAACTGGTTGATGTGCATATTAATAACGTTTATGTGACTCAAGTGTCATACAATCCCAGGTCATCATTGGACTATACACTTTTAGACATGAACTCTTTGCTTATGAAAAATTTACTCATATTGGGTGATGTCAGTCATATAGTAATTAGGAATTATGATTCTGGATATGATGTTTGTAGGCATTTCAGCTAGTAATAACATAGTGACTTACGGTTCATGAATTTAAGTTTGATGTTAATAAATAAGTCTGTGTGTTTGAATGTGAAAACTATAAATAAAAACCCATTTTATTTAATTTGATTTCTTTTTTGTTTCACCCACCACTGGACCATTAAAAATAAATTTTCAACAGCACACATTGCATTACAAAATAACAAAATAACCTTACAAAGTTTTCTCAAATTATTTTATTGAGTTCTCGTAGGGACGGACATTCTATATCTTTGTCTGAAAGCTTCCATGGTTCTGATTCCATGTTAAACTGTAGGTGCCCTTAAGTTAGGTAAGGAGCAAAGAAACTGGCCACGCTACTTCCAATTCAAGGCTAAGCATATCTTATCCACGAGAGTTCCAACTACAAACTTAAACAACTCTACTTTTTCCCTATATGCTCGATGAGTTCCAGATATAAATTGTGTATTTTAATTCTGTCTAGGCAAATCTTATGGCACTACTTCCTGTTACTACAAAAAGATCTCACATAATTGCAGATCTTTTAGCACCAGAGCGGCTCAGTGGTTAAGGTGTCTGACTTGAAAGTAAAAGATTCCCTGTTCGAATTCCTGTGGTGAATACTCATAAACCTGTAAACAGACTTTAACGTCCGACATAGTATTCCATGATTCGGATACCAAATTAAACCGCAAGTGCCCTTAAGTAAGATAAGGAAGGAACTACTCACCCTATCGTCAATACAAGTCTAAGTAAAACTAAAGGCATCAAAATTCAGGTATTTCGATTTTAGTGAATTATGAATGAAACAAAATGCAAGAATTTGATGCATCAACAAACAGGAAACGCTATTTTTTAACAGTAAATTAGAAGTGCATGTTAGTCTCGAAGAACAGATTATTGTTAAAATTCTTATAGGAGAAAACGTGAGCTCTCGAAAGGCTAAAGAACGGTTTGTCGAGGAAATTCCGTCATCGATATCCAGCACAATCTTACAGTCACGTTATCTATCGTTTCCCAAAATCACGCGAGGCGAGTGCAGGAATAATTCCAGTGTATTACATTCGTCCACGTTTCATAGTTAATTTGTGTATGCCAGTCTAAATATCGAGCCTGGTTGGTGAGTTTTTAATGTTCGGGACTGTCATACAGGAGACTGCAGGTTCCATTCGTCTTATTTTCAGAGTTATTTATTATATGGTGGTCTGAATATCGAGCCTGGTGGTTGAGTTTTTAAATCATAGTAATGAAGTAAGTTCTTGGAGATGTACATTGTATTGAATGCATAGAGACGACTGGCTTATCAGATAATTGGTAAAGTCAGTTCTGAACAAGGGAAGTTAGAGTAATATCTCCTCCACAAACCAGTCTACAAACTTTACGAGACAAGATATTATATTCGTGCTGTAAGATCTCTTAATATCACTATGAAAGATTTTACAGTGTTATTTCTAACAGTTTGAACGTTAGCTATATAACGTTAAAGATAGTGACGATGTTATTACCATCGGAAACGTGTATCAGATGTCGAATGCTAAGAGAATAATAGAATATCGAGCCTGGTGGGTGAGCAGTAACGTTCGGAACTATCGTTCGCGAGGATATGCAGCACGGCTTTATATTCTGGTTTTCTTTCGTTCCCCAAAAATCACTCAAGTGAGTGCTGGGATTATTCGTCTTCCTTTCAGAGCTATTTTTTATATGCCAATCTAAATATCGAGCCTGGTGGGTGAGTTTTTAACGATTGGGACTGTCATGCTGAAGGTGGAGCGTTCGATTCCTGGTCCGGCTGTTCATTAGCATGGCCGGTGTTAGGAGGGGGGTAAGCGGGTCAAAAGTACCCGGGTCCGCCGGCTGATGGGGGGGCTCCGATCACTGACTGTAGGGGCCCTCAGACCATGAAGCAATTAATCCGCCCATTGTCGCCCGGGAAGTTTGTAGAGCTAAAAAAAAAAAAACCTTTTAATGCGGACCCGAAATTCCTGTTCATTAGTATCTGTTGCAGTAGACATGAAAAGCAGTTTATAGCTTAGAGTAACTGCGAATAATTCGACAGCGAAAAAACACGTTAGCATGTTTAGTGATATTTGTGCCGATAGGAAGAGATGAGTTCTTATTTGTAACCATTTGAGACAATTTTTTCTTGTATGTTTGGCCGGAAGTCCTCGAATAGTTATTCTCATTAAAAAAGTAACAGAGTTTTGATTTGCCACGCGCTCCGTCTATGTCGCGGGTAACAATGCAACAGTATTGCGTTTCAGCATGGACAAAGAAGCCCTTAAACACGTTCCTTGCTGTAAATAGGTGATCTAATCTACACTCTCCAGCTAATAGACTGTCAAAAGCATAAAAAATTCTCTCACTTTACACTGATTTCAAAATCCCTACGGTCGCAATACAGGAATTCGCCGAAGGTTACGTCCACTAAGTTGTAGAAGTTGTTAGACCATTTGTAAATTTTTTAATCATTGCCAGTCTATGAGTCTGTTCCGAAGTCTAATCGGATCTCATGTACAACCTCGAAAGGGCACATAGTGAACAACGCGATGTGGGACAGTTTCAATCCCAACACAAGGCGATACAGAGCACAGTTAGTGGGAAAATGGAAGAATGCATACTTCCTGCAGAAACAACGGGTACAGGTGCATATTTACAAAGTTTTCATGAACTGCACCACCCAAGAACAAGATAAGAAAGTCATCGAGCACAAACTCTGAAAGTATATACTTTTAGGTCTTACAGAAAATTGGCAACACGTGCTTATACAAACACCACTGTCGTGAATCATAAAAAATTACGCGGAGTGACAACTATCGAAAGACATTCCACTATTTCATGAGTTAGCGATCAGGTCCTCATTCTATTCCTATTCCCCGCATACATATTGTGAGAAGATGTACATTGGGCATTCGCCTGGACTAATTTCAAGAAACTATGGAAAAACTGAAATCTGGATGGTTGGACGGGGATTCGAAACTGCCTCTTCCCGAATGTGGGGCCAGAGTGTTAGCGCACGTCCAACAGTCTCGGTACCCTATCATCGTCAATCCTCTTACGCAACCCACCCCTCATTGTAATCGATACCGTCTATAGCCTCAGCTAGCTTACTGCTTCGCCGAACACAGTGATCAATACCTGGCTGAAATTGATACCCCCTATAACTTCAAACAGGTTCACACTTCGATTCACATTGTAATTGATAGTCCACGTAGGTGTTCCGGCGTAATCGGTACCCCTATAACAACTTCTAGCTTAACGCTTTACTGCACAATGTAATCGATACCCCACGTGGATAGAAACTGTTGTAACGAATACCCTGCCTGTTGACCTTGAAATCGATGCCCCCGCGCAAGAAACTAGTTGAAATCGATAGCCGCGTTCAGGTGCTCGTGCATAGTCTCCCAACGGACCTAACGTCATTCTGCAGTCATACCTCGTCAAGTAATGTTCTTCTCGTAAGTGTATCAGCTGAACGCTGTTGATTCAAAGCGTTTGGCGATAGGTTTATCATCTAAATACGAATTTGAACCTGTTGTAGTGCTCGAAAAAGTGGTGTACAACAAAGTTACACTAACGTATGAAGAATGGAACGAGCTGATCCAAGTATTGGACGTAGTATCCGACTTATTCAACACTGCATGCGCCCAGACGGAAGTTCCACTCGGCGAGCACACCGTCTCCTGTCACCTAGCTGCCGGAGTGAAAATACTATGTTTTCACCCAAATATTGATCTTAACAGCGATGTCTTCTTAAGCGATTCGTCTTGGAACTCGTATCCACTTGAGCACGCACAGGCGAATGAGCCGCTCAGTGAAGCGAGCGGCTCAAGTGTGGACGCCTGAGCACGCTCGCAACGAACGACAGCGAGCGCGCTCGGGGCGAACCGATCGGTTGTCGGTATTTTGGAATGCTCAAAGGCGAGCCAGTGTTTGTTCGGCGCTCAGTGTGGACGGTATTTGGCGGTTTCTACAATGAGCTCGAGCACGTGGGACAATGAAACTTGCTTAACTCTAATTGATGCGTATGAATCAAAGAGGGTGTTATGGGATAGCTACAGTACTATAATCGAACTAAAAAATAAGGTGCATGGCGTAAAATCAGCGAGATATTAAACTTTAGTATTGATGTAAAGAAGAAAATAACAAGCGAGCTAGGGTCATTCAGTCGAAAACGATCAAAACAGAAGAGAACTTATATAACGGGAAGTGGTAAGTCTTCTTTAATAGTATTTCTCACAGCTGAACGGATTTTGATTGAATTTTGTGTTACGAAATTCAGATCCTAAGTGCCTAAAATCATATTGATTTTGTGCCAGGCAATATAATTGTTTTACCAATTTTATTAAAAAATTTAAATCAATGCCATAATTTTTTTTAAAAAGCATAAAAATAACCTTTAAATCTATATTTGTAAACACAAATTAAAAATTGGTACTAGCCTTCATATAATGTTGGAGTGATTCAATAGTGCCATCACAGACTACCCGTACTAAACAGATGAAGCTTTGTTTATTAACTTTGAACATATCTGCAGGCTTGTGCAGGGACTTCCTGAGGCTAGGAATCTTAAAGTTATTATAAATTTTATCTTCTGGTGGGGTCGCCTCACGCATAGGCATATCGTGCATTTTAATATGAGGTCCAACTAATGACAGCAAATGTTCGAAATCGATCTCGTAAAGTTTTGAAATAGCTCATTGTCATTTTCTAAAGTAAATTTGTTAATTAAATTATTAAGATAATTTCTTCGCAGAAGATGACTTTCTTTAATCCATCAACTTGGTAATTTTCTTCTCTGTTTTGACATCGTATGTATGGATAATAATAAAGGCCGCAGCTATGCGTGACAATACGTCAATAGCCGAGCGTTTTCTGAGCACTGAAGCCAGGCTCGTTCGACCAAAATTTCTTTTTCCTTGAGCACGCTCGAACGAGCGCGCTCAAATGAATGAGCGGCTCATTCGTATGAGTGTGCTCAAGTGGATACGAGGCTTTGGAGGAACCTCATCATCGTGCAGCCCACAGTGACCGGCGCCTTGGCCATCAAGAAGAAGTGGGTTTACCTAGTTTGACATTACTATACAGAGTTTATGGACATTTTAGCTAATAAAGAGCTACATGACTATCATATGGCTACAGTGCAAAAACTGATAGATATAAATATTAATAATGTTCGTGTAGCTCAATGGACACCCAGTTCATCATTGGACCATACGCTTCTAAGATAAGAACTTACTGTGTATGAAAATTTACTGGTAATAATATAGTAATTAAAAATTTGGATGTTGATGGTACTACTCGTATGTGAAAATTATAAATATAAACATATTGTATTTGATTAATTTTTGTTTAATTTCACCCACTACACATTACAAAATAAATATCTTTTCCCTCAATTTTTTTTCGGAAGTTCATGTTTTTCGAAAGACGGAACTTGTATGAATTAACTGTTTGGGCTTACAGGGCAGTCTCCATAATAACCTGCAGAGCAAACACACTCTTTACTTCGCCATCATGACAGATCAATCAGAGGATGTACACAGGACGTCAGCTACATACCATATGTATGCATCATAGAGCTCTTGATCAAAAGTGATGACAGAATGTAGACGCAGAAGGCAGTCTGCGTTTAAAGAAGATGGGTGACATACACAGACATCAGATATGTATGCCGTCATGAATAGAGCCAAAAAAATACACAAGCACTAGTCAGAGAAATAGAACCAAGTATCGAGCATTACAGGGAGCAAGAGGAAAGCATAATTTTGTGAAAAAATACACAGTTACGGTAAGAAGCATGAAAACCTATAAATTCCCTAAATTTCATGAAAATCGGTCAAAATAATTAAAATACGTACAATACTGCCAAAATTACGTAATTTCCCTCGTTTCGGCTGTCGCTACAGTTCCCAGAAAAACCTGCACGGCCCCTCCACCACACGTTATCGAACAAAGGGGCAGGTAGTACATACACTGACACAGAAACCAACATTAACACAACGAGGTGTAGCTAAATCTACTACAGTCGGTATACACACGATCTATCATAACTTACATTGAACTCTGGTTTAATGTAGTATGACACATTAGGTTAAGAAAACTATGTGATGTGTATTCACCACAAATACAATCTTCCCATCATTATAGGGCGTGCAAAGGATGGGAACAACATATGTGTGCATGTATTCGATCAAAGGTGTTGACAGAACGTATCAGATACATTAACGCACACACAAGGCATAGCTAAAATCACTATCATCAGTAGGTTTACGAACCTACATAATGTACACTAAACTCAGGTTAATACCAGTATAGAATGTTAAACTGTATGCCACATTGGGGTAAGATACGTTAAGTTAGCCCAAGTTAGGTTAGTACACCACATCTTAGCAATAACTCAGGTTACTGTAGGCTGGCACATTATTATTATTATTATCTTAATTGCAATGGAGCACAGGCTCTGGTGGCAATTTCCCTACACACCCATCATCCCCCTATCCTGCACCCACCTACATTTGCCCTCTACAAATTTTATCTTTAAATTCTTTCAAAGTTTTCGGTAAATTATTCATCATTTCTCTTGGTAACTCATTCCAATCCCTGACACCCTTACCTAAAAAAGAGAATCTTCCCTTACCCTTGTGCCTGAACTCGAGTTCCAGCTTGTGGTCATGGTCATCTTTTCCCTTCCATGCACTACGTTTCGTACCTATTGCAATATCTTTCCATGCCTCATCGCCAATATATGCCATGTACACTCCCATGACCCTTCTCATCCTCCTCCTGTCTTACAATGAATCCCATTTCAGCTCCTTTATCATATCCGTCACTGATTGCATTCTGCGATATTTTCCAGAAACAAATCTAGCAGCCCTTTTTTGCACCCTCTCCAACTCGTGTATTTGGAAATGAGGGTCCCACACTACACTACCATTGAGTAAGGTTAAGTTAAATCTCGATCGGGGTGTTACAGTTATGTGTTTACTCAAAATCGCTTGAGAAGCCTTTAATTCGTGTAATGAAGGTGGGATGAGTAAGCGTAATCTTAGGTTAACCTGTATTTTTCACAAATTTTGGGCGCGTGTGAAGCGATAACTTTATTTAACGGGGGTGGAATGCACTAGAGGTTAACCCCAGTTTTAAGTTAATCAACCATCACTCCCTAGCAGTAACTGAGGTTATTGAAGGTGATTTAGGTTAGACAAGCCCAGCTTGTTAGGTGTTAGTTCTTTAGCAGATGACTGGAAAAGTGCCTTAGTATTACTGGTCCATTAAGGTGGGATGACAAATACGGTAGAAAATTACAGGCCAATTAGTTTGACGTCAATGATAGGAAATTTAATGGAATGATAATATGCATCCACGTGGTTTTTGATAGAGAACTCAACTGGGCAGGCACATTGGACGGGTCGAAGGAAAAGGTTTCAAAATCCTTGTTATATGTGCTGAGGGGATATACTAGAGAAATAAAGGAATTGGGTTACAAAACGTTGGCCCTACTATTGCTTGAATATAGTAATTTAGTATGAGCCCACATACAGGAGTTGGATGGAGTGCAAAAAAGAGCTGCTAAATGTGTCTCTGCAAATTACCGCAGAATACGATCAGTATATGATATGATAAAGGGGTTGGAATGGGTTTCATTGGAAGACAAGAGAAGGGTGAAGAGAGTCATGGGAGTGCACAGGGTGGAGATTGGTGATGAGAGGTGGAAAGATATTGCTGGAAGAATTAGGAGAGATACATGGAAGGGAAAAGATGACCATGACAACAAACTGGCATTCAACTTCAGGCATAAAATTGTAGATAACGGGATCAGGAATTGGTACAAGTTACCCAAAGAAATAATGAATCATTTACCAGAAACGCTAAAAGAATTTAAAGTTGAAATTAGTAGATGGAAAAAGTTCGTAGAAAAGGAAAGAGGAGAAATGGATGTTTAGGGAAATTGCCACAAGCTGTACATCTACATCTACATATATACTCTGCAATTCACAAAATTTTGGGTGGCAGAGGGTGCTCAGCACCAAAGCAAATCTCTTTATTGTGCATTCCAATCCCTAATGGTACGAGGGAAAAAAGAATTCATATAAGAATCATTGCAGCACCTTATTTCTCTAATCTTATCTATCCTGTCATTCCGGCTCAAATAGGTTGGTGGACGACGTATTTCACTACACTCGTGAGTGAAAGTGGGAGTACGCATGTTTACCAATAAGTTTAAACGAATCGTACGTAGTCTATCTACCAGAGACTCCCAGCCTAGTCTACTAATCAGTTCTGTGACGCTTTCATAAGGACTGTAGCAAGCGGTCACGAATCTAGCAGCTCTTCTCTGTACTTTCTCTATACTTTCGATCAACCCCTTACGAAACGGATCCCAAATGACACAACAATAGTCCAAATGTGGACGCACAAGAGATTTGTACGCTATCTCCTTTGTTTGTTCATTACAATTTTTCAATATTCGACCTATGAATCGCAGCCTAGAATTAGCTCTACCTACCAACGAATTAATGTGTAAGTCCCATTTCATGTTCCTTTGTACTGTTACTCCCAAATATTTCATAGAATCGACCATATCAATAACTGAATTGTTTAACTCGTATTTCTGAACAATTGGATTCTTTTTGTTAGTTATGCTCATTGTCTTGCACTTTTTACAATTTAGCGTAAGTTTCCGCTCAGCGCACCATGCCAAAATAATATCCAGATCACGCTGAATTTCTAAGCAATCGGCCAAATTCCTTACTTCCCTATAAATAACCGCATCATCAGCAAACAATCTAAAAAGGCTTTTCACTTTGTCTCCGAGATCGTTTATAAAAATTAAAAAAAGAAGTGGTCTTATTACACTTCCTTGAGGTACCCCCGTAGACGTGTAACGTGATTGGTAAGTTACACTCTGCTGCCTTTCAACGGTGTTAAAGCCTTGAGGAGCAGCCAGGAGAACGTCTGGTCATCAGGTCCAGTACAAATAATTTCTACTTCACCAGTACCGCAGACCGACCGTTTACAAGAAAATGAAGAAAATAACGAAACAAAACGAAGTGAATGCAGGCACATCACAAGGCTGTCTATTCTGCACAGTTAATTTTATATCATTCAATTACCTTTAAGAAAATCGGTTGGAAGTTGAGTGTATTCATAGCCGGCAACCTGATTTTCTGATCTGCAGAAATAAACAATGGCCTTCACTCAACTCTGTCTCTTTAAATGGAATGTTTGATCTTTTAAATGAAAAATCATTTTATTCCTGAATCTGTGACAGTATCACAGCCCACCAATCATTTTAATTTATCATTATTATTTTTTCTGTAATTAATTATAAGTGTTTATGAATAAATTTATTGATGTATGTAAATTAATCTGTGTATTGTAAGGTTTCTAGAAGCCGGAGAATGTATAGACCTACGGGCAGGGCCGGCGCTAGGAATTTCGGGCCCGGGGTAAAATGGGCGACCTTTTTTTTAGCTCTACAGCCGCGGGGCCCGGTTACTTTTGACCCGCTTACCCCCCCGCCCGCCCCCCTAACGCCGGCCCTGCCTACGGGTTGGTATAAGTTTAGTAGCTTTAGCATGTGTTAGAGTTCGGAGCAAATACGAAGGCGGGTCACGGGCGGATGCGCAGTAGCCTGTGGAGCTGTTCCACGTGACTCACAGCCAATCGCGTGTCAGTGGATTTCCTGTGTTCGTTCTGTGCGCGTCGTGCTGTGTTCGTCAAGTTTAAAGTTTATTTCACTTATAGTGTTCCGTGTTTAGTGATTATTTTGCCCTCATAGTGTTCATTATGAGTGATGGTAAAGAATCACGCCAAGTGTTGCACAAACAAGCGAGAGGAATAGTGTTCCGTGTGTATCAGTACTTGAAAAGGCAGTCTTCTTTTGTGTCCGCGCCACCATGTGGTGCGAGTCGCGCCGTTGCCAAGTGCCAGGAGCAGACGGCTGAAGCTTGTGGTGTTGGTTTGGGTGACAGAAGCAAATTGGCAGCGTCGCAACACATCTCCCCTCTCTCTCTGCGCAGAACGCGAAGCCCACCCGCCTTGGTACGTGCTCCGAACTAAGAACCTTTGATGGTGGCGATAGTAAACAGCTGAAAAAACAGTGTGTATGTTGGCACCACATTGTCGTAACACACGGGTGCCTATCTGAAGGTCCGTAGTATGGAGACTATAATTTATCTGTAATTTGTAGTCGATTCAAGATGTTCTGTTATGAATATTTAAGTGTCAATTAAGCTAACAGATTCAGTGAAAAATAAATCTAGTGATTACATTAGCTCCCATCATTTTCGGCGGAATACTTTAATTAACAGTGAATTAATCTCAAGTTAAATTAGCAGTAGCTTAAATGTTTTAGATATTAAATTGGCCTTTTCATACATAACACGCTGGATTTTCCTGTAGAATGGAAATTTTGTCAAACCATCTAATTCTTCGAGAGGTGACCTGGTGACTGTCGTCAGATTATTTTCCTCTATAATTAAGGAAAGCTGATAATTTTCGAAAATCTTCCAGGATTAATTAACAGTTCATAAAACAGAATTTATGGCCTTTTTTGCTTATGGGTTTACGTCTGGTCGATGTTGAGATGATTAGAGGTGTGAGACGATTCGGAACAAGGAACCGACACTGCATTCGCCTGTAATGATTTCGGGGAACCATGGGAAACATAAATCCGAACTGCCGGGCGGGGTTTCGAAGCTGCGTACTCTCGAAATGCAGTGCGAGTGGTTTGCCGGTAGAACTCGCTGTGTTACGCCACTCGCGAACCATGTCGAGCGGCTGCAAACGTCCACTCCAACAGCATCGTCACGGCTCGTTATCTGAAACAACTCATAGAGATACGTCTTGAGTGCTTCATAAACTTCGATAAAGTTAATGAACCTTTACCTAATCCCGGGACCCTGAGACTTTACAGGAGCGAACATTCGTGTCTGTAGTAACGAAATCGATTATATTCCCGATTATTCACAACTTGGAAAAAAAAAAAATTACTGGTAAAAATCAGAATATTTTTCTAAGCTAATGTACTAGTTCATAAGCAACAGTGATATTGCAAATGAATAAAAACATTATTTTTATGCTTCTTCGATTTTTATGGATTCAAGTACTAAATACCCAAAGAGCAGGATTATTAACCCCAAAAATATCCATATTCCCCGATTTCTATAAACGTAGTAATCTGAATTTTCTATCGCTGGACCCGGATCGAAGCCGCTGATCTGTACTGATTATAATCGAATTAACTATCTGATATGTAATAAATGCCATCTTTGGAAATAAAGATAGTAATACAGTTTTTTTTTTTTTTTTTTATTTATTTATGTTGGCTTTTGGCCAGGTCGGCCATACTGCCAGGTTCTTTACATTTAATTTTACAATGGTTTAAATTTAATGTTTCAGTTAAATTACATTTTCTTATCTTTTATTCTACAATAGTTCTTAAGTCTAATATATTACGTTGATACCTTTACAATTGCACAGTTTATGGTCTAGGATTGGCTTATCAGCTTTGTCTCATATTTGAATATTTACTTCTTTAAAAAAGGACATTATGGTTCTGTATATTGAGTGGTTGTTGGAAGAGAGTAGGATGGCTAAATTAGTTGGGAAGGGGATCTTGCACCTTGTGAGTTCCTTCAGCATTTTGTTTTGGATGTTGGTGTATTTTTTGCAGGAGAATAACAGGTGGTTGATGTCCCCTATTGCTCGGTCGGCACAGTCACATCTGGGGCTATCTCTTAGTCCTATCCGGTTCAAGTGGCTGGGAAAGTTGCCGTGGTGGAATCTGCTTCTGATTATATTAATTAAGTGGCGTCTGTTGATTTTCCAGCTGTAGAACCAGGGTTTGGAAGGAATATATGGTTGGATGTGTCCGTAGAAGGATCCTTTGTGGTGAATCGTATTGTTCCAATCGGTTTGCCATCTATTTCTTGCTCGCTGTTTAATATCGTGTGCATATGCTGATGGGGGTAGTAATAGTTCTTTTCTTTGTCCATCTGAGATGGCTTTCTTGGCTAGTGTGTCCGCGATTTCATTGAACTTAATCCCGTTATGAGAGGGAACCCATACTAAACTTGTTGTGATGCCTATGTTGTTGCTTATGTGTATTTCATTTAGTATTTCTATTAGTAGTGGCGACATCCTATAATTCCACTTTGGTTCTGCTATGCTCCTGATGACGCTCAAGGAGTCGGCTATTATGACCACCTTCTTAGGTCTTCTGGTCCGGCCGTATCTTACAGCTTCTAATATCGCTTCCGCTTCTGCCAAATATATTGTAGTTTGCGGTGGTAAGGAGTATAGGGCTTTGTACTGTGTTTTGGGGCAATATAGTGCACTGCCGACTCGTTCTCCTGTATTATTTTTTGATCCATCTGTGTATATATGGATTGAATTTAGGTCTTGGCTGGCGAGCAGGGCGTTCAGGGCATAGTTGGCGTTGGTGCCCGGCGTGTGTTGCAAATACTTTACCTGTATGTCTAGACTTCGGAGCTGGTAAGGAGCTTGGAATATCGGGTGTGTCGAAAACTTCGTTATGTTAACGCTCTTTTCCTCCCACGTATTATACATGTTAAGTAGAAGAATGTTGCTTGGCGCGCCAGACTGTTTATTTCGTTTACAGTGTTGGAGGTTATCTAACCGTTCCTTTAGTGGGTGTGTGGTGTTGCTAAGTTTTTCGATAATAAACTTCTCTGTAAGTAGTTGTCTTCTTATGTTGAGAGGCATTTCGCCTGCCTCCACAAGTAAGGCGTTGGTTGGTGTAGATTTGAATGCTCCTAAACATGTTCTGAGGCAGCGATGCTGCAGGGAATCTAATTTCCGCAAGGCGTCTTTTGTGGCGTTGGCGTAAAAGACGCTGCCATAGTCTATGATAGATCTAATCATTGATTTGTATAGGAGCAGAAGTGCGTTGGGGTGGGATCCCCATCTCGCTCCGGCCACTGCTCTTAGGATGTTAAGTCGTTGGTCTGATTTGGCTATTATATGTTGAATATGGTCTCTCCAAGTTAGTCGGGAATCCAATATCATTCCTAGGAATCGGCTCTGTTTATGTACTGGGAATGAAAAGGGACCTAGATGTATTCGAGCCATATCGGGAATGTTGCGTTTTGAGAATATGACTATGGATGATTTCTCAGAAGATATGTCTAGTCCGTTACGGTGGGCCCACGTGATGAATGCATGTATTGCTTCAAACAACTGTTCGAAGACGTCTTCTATTAATGAACTCATGGTGTATATAACGATGTCGTCCGCAAATTGAAGGATTAGAATACTTGGGGAGAAGATTTTTTCTAAGTCGTGAGTGTATATCAGATAAAGGAGAGGACTTAATATCGCTCCTTGTGGGAGTCCATTGTAGACCCAACGGGTCTGATGTTTCTGTTTGCTTGTTGAGGATAACTATAATACAATAGTACGAATACAATTCAAAATGCGTTGTGTTGTTTTCATTTGATGTCTTTTTTTTTTTTAAATAATGATTTATATTCTTTAATACAAAAGTTATTGACAAAGTTTTCTATGGTAACAGTAAATCAATTTAACTAAAAAGGGACTCACAACTTGTCCTTAATGTATGATCTAAGAGTTAAATGTCAAATGAATAATTAATTCCATATTTTGTACTTATCATCAAAAAAATTCTTGAATCAAACAGAGTTATTTTACGTGATTCTTTACTACTAGGGTTTGTGTTCGTGTTACCGACACTTCAAGGCACGTCGAATCTGCGTTGTTACATACCGACAGCGATGTGACGTAGGTCAACTTATGTAGGCTATAATTCAATTATTATGTTGCATCACATTATACTGCTTGAATCTTCAAGCTTAGTGTGTACTGTTAAGCCAAGAGGAGAAAATCCACTGAAGAGCTAAAGAAACTGGTATAGGCATGCGTATGCAAACACAGAGATATATAAACACTCAGAGTACTGCGCTGCGGTCGGCTACGCCTATATAAGAAAACATGTGTCTGGCGCAGGCTTTAGATCGGTCACTGCTACTACAATGGCAGGTTATCACGATGTAAGTGAGTTTGAACGTGGTGTTATAGTCAGCCCATGAGAGATGGGACACAGCATCTCCGAGGTAGCGATGAGGTAGGGATTTTCCCGAACGACCATTTCACGAGTGCGCCGTGAATATCGAGAATCCGGTAAAACATCAAATCTCCGACATCGCTGCGGCCGGAAAAAGATCCTGCAAGAACGGGACTATCGACGACTGAAGAGAATCATTCAACGAGACAGAAGTGCAACCCTTCCGCAAATTGCTGTGGATTTCAA
Organism: Vandiemenella viatica; assembly: GCA_031002005.1. Taxonomy (NCBI): domain Eukaryota; kingdom Metazoa; phylum Arthropoda; class Insecta; order Orthoptera; family Morabidae; genus Vandiemenella; species Vandiemenella viatica. The sequence goes on from JARYHS010011408.1 coordinate 100,858,355, forward strand.
TACTGGGCCATCAACAAGTGTCAGCGTGCGAACCATTCAACGAAACATCATCGATATGGGCTTTCGGAGCCGAAGGCGCGCTCGTGTTCCCTTGTTGAGTGCACGACACAAAGCTTTACGCCTCGCCTGGGCCCGTCAACACCGACATTAGACTGTTGATGATTGGAAACATGTTGCCTGGTCTGAAGAGCCTCGTTTCCAATTTTATCGAGTGGATGAACGTGTACGGGTATGGAGACAACTTCATGAATTCATGGACCCTCCATGTCAGCAGGGGACTGTTCAAGCTGGTGGAGGCTCTGTAATGGTGTGGGGCGTGTACAGTGGGAGTGACATGGGACCTCCGATACGTCTAGATACGACTCTGACAGGTGACACGTAGGTACGCCTCCTCGCTGATCACCTGCATCCATTCATGTCCATTGTGCATTCCAACGGACTTGGGCAATTTCAGCAGGACAATTCGACACACCACACGTCCAGAATTGCAACAGATGGCTCCAGGAACACTCCTCTGAGTTTAGACACCTCCGCTGGCCACCAAACTCCCCAGACATGAACATTACTGAGTATATCTGGGATGCCTTGCAACGTGCCATTCAGAAGAGATCTCCACCCCTCGTACTCTTACGGATTTATGGACAGCCCTGCAGGATGCATGGTGTCAATTCCCTCGAGCCCTACTTCAGACATTAGTCGAGTCCACGCCACGTCGTGTTGCGGCACATCTCCGTGCTCGCGGGGTAGGCGTACCAGTTTCTTGGGGCTTCAACGTAATTTTTTCTTTTTTCTTGTAGCTTTACGCCTCGTCGACGTCGAGGTCATGAGAGGCGGAAAAGGACTAGGGAGCAAGAATGGGAAGGATTTCAGGCATGGCCTTTTTAAAGGAGCAATTCCGGCGTTTGCCTGGAGTGATTTGGGGAAACAATGGAAAACACAGATCTGGATGGCCAGAACCTGCTTCCTCTCAAATGCTTTTTTTTTTTTTTTTTTGACGAGCCACCTCCCCCCTCCCCCCTCCCCCCTCTCCTTAATACTTAACCAAAATCTATAAATGAGGTATCATTTTAAACATTAACATTCTCCGCTTTGGTAACATTATTAATGAAGAAAGAAATTTTTCGAAATTCAAACCCCAAAAGGCAAAATTATGAACAGTCAAAGTCACTGGTATGTGACAGTTCAGAATCAAGCCGTTATGCTTCGTTGGCTTCGATAAGGACTGATATTTTTACCGCTAGATAGCAGCACTGCAAATCCCAGAGGGAGAGAGAGATATATATATATATATACAGGGTGTTACAAAAAGGTACCGCCAAACTTTCAGGAATCATTCCTCACACACAAACAAAGAAAATATGTTATGTGGACATGTGTCCGGAAAAGCTTACTTTCCATGTTAGAGCTCATTTTATTACTTCTCTTCAAATCACATTAAACATGGAATGGAAACACACAGCAATAGAATGTACTAGCGTGACTTCAAACACTTTGTTACAGGAAATGTTCAAAATGTCCTCCGTTAGCGAGGATACATGCATCCACCCTCCGTCGCATGCCTGGAGAATGGCGTATTGTATCACAGCCGTCCACAATATGAGCTCTAACATGGAAAGTAAGCGTTTCCGGACACATGTCCACATAACATATTTTCTTTGTTTGTGTGTGAGGAATGTTTCCTGAAAGTTTGGCCGTACCTTTTTGTAACACCCTGTATATATAAATATTTAAACTGTGTTTTCTAAAGTAAGGAGCTTTTCGGTTGTTTCTGTTAGAGAAATATTTAGTTATTTATAATTGTTTCTTAAGACTTTGTAAGTGTCCTGCTACGCAGCTATTTCAGTTGACAAATAAAAAATTGCTACAAATGGACCAGTTCTTCTTTCATCCCGGTATAAACCACCAACCTACCTATAAAATTCTTCGTATTTTATTCGCGAAATTTTCGAATGGGTCACCTAGTCATACTCGTATATAACGAGCTCTACCAATTTCTTGTATCAATTGCACCTAGGTTCTGTGAAGCAAATAACAATAATAATTTATAGGTCTTGTTTATTTACCTTTGGGAAGAACTAGGACAATATCAATAGTTAGCGAACCGACCATTCCAATGGCGACTTTCGTAACCCTCTGGAAGGTTTACTTTGCTTGTATAAATCTACACAAACCATAAAACGATTGAGTACCAACGTCTTTCCCAGATTACGTTTTATGTTTTGAATTTCAACAAGGTGTTAAACTCAAAATTTTTAAAAAACTGCACAGGTTCCAGAAATGTCACTATATGCAATAGAGGCAACATTCCCTTAACCAGGTGCTCCATTACATTATTCAATACGACATTTTCTAATGTAAGGATAGGTACCGAGTGTTGCCATCTCTTTGTGAACAAGTTTTTTGTCATTCTATTTGTATAACTCGTAAACTGGGGTTCACCCGTTATTTGCTTTGATGATTACGGATAACAACCGAGAAACGATGATACTGGCCAGCACCCAGACGCTTTGGAAATTGATATGTCTAACAGAGAGGTGCTTTAGCAAGCATTGACGAACTGCCGGAAAATCCGGAATTATGAATGCAGTTGCTCAATAATCGTTAGCTGAAAGTATATTCCGCTAATTCAACTAGCATTGTTCTAAATTTCCAGTTTAAACAGGTTACTTTTAAAGAATATCGCAGTCAATTTGTAGGTTCATTCGAGATTTCTTTGAAAGAATGACTCATTACTCGGTAAATAGCGGGTAACCGTCATCAAAATATTAATTACGCGCAGTTACGTGTTACAGGTCTGTGAGAGTACCATAATGTTTGTGACTGACATTTCAGACACTTCAGTTCAAACCCAGTTCCAGCGAATGAATTCAATGCAGAACATTCTGCTCCGACCCACTTCCTTCCCATTCCAAGCAAACGATTGTTAGTCGCCTCTAATCTACTCTATAATTTCGTAAGGGTACTCATTCACTGACCTCAATAGCTATTGGCTGGAGTACGGTGTCACGTGCCAGCCTTCGCTCGAAAAACAGCGATTAGAGATATCATTAGAAGAAATTCGTGATTATGTCCACAATTTAATAGGTAAGCAACTGCTACCAAATTAATTACCATAATGCATCCATTAAGTCTGCTTTTCGTAGCGTTTCATGGTTAAAAAAATATTGATAAACTTTTCGACTGAAAAAAAAAATTGATTCGCTTTACAGTAACATGTCGCTAATGAAAGTAACTAAAAAAATTAAATTACTCATGGTCTCTGCTGTAACCACGGATGCCAATTGTCATTCCGGATTAGGATAAATTTCAGTTTAATTAAAACTTTTCTTAATTTTTTTGTCTGAGCAAAGTTTATGCATTACCATTTATTTGCTTTTTAGGTATTTTACTGTCCACTTTCGTTAATGGTCTTTTTTCATGTTCGCTGTACGTGAGTTATTAGGTTATTTTAAGTGGACATCAGACCAAATATCTTACCGCATCGACAATTCTGGCAATTTATTTCTTCTGAGGTGCTCAACTATTTAATAATATGGAATACTAGCAGTTACCCGCGACTTCGTCCGCGTTGAAGAGTGTTGTAATATAAGATTTTATTGAGAGGTTTGGTTGCTCAGCAGGGCCGGCGCTAGGATTCTCGGGCCTCGGATAAACGTTCTTTGGGCCCCTCCACCTGACAAAATTTTTTCTTTAATTTTTTGATAAAGTCAGAATGCAAGAAAATTACATAACGCCTTTTTAAAAAGTTTTTGAAGTTTATTTCTATTTAGTTGGTCACCCTGGACGGAGGGCCCCCTAAGGAGGCTTGGGCCCCGGGTACTTTTGCCCCGCTTTCCCCTCCCTAACGCCGGGCCTGCTGCTCAGTGGTTAGGGCGTCCAACTGAAGATGGAAAAGTCCCCAGCTTGAATCCCAGTCTCGGAGAGGATTTTCAAAGGTCCTTAGCTCGATCTTCACATCTGGCATAGGTTGTGTGACCTGAATTACGCCACAATGCTCACTTGGTTCTGATTCCGTGTTGAACTGTGGGTCCTCTATGTCCGGTAGGATTACTGGGTTACGTTAAGAGGCTACGAAATGGACTGATTGCGGAGACGTAAAGAAGCCTTGTCACCAGGTCAATACGACCATACAATTTATTTTAGAGCTATTTTTATTAGTAATAGTAGTAATAAATGTTGCAATAAAATAACAAAAATCTATTTATGTTCCACACTTCATTGAATTTTTAAAACAGTAAAAATATTCTGTTTGTAAGGAGTATTTTCAGTTTAATATATCCGTATATACAATATTGAGGATTTGCCTCCTAGGTTTTGCCTATTTTCATAGCCCTAGTTTTCTTACATTTCTTTGAAAGATTTGAATTTCGTTTACCCAGCATCTCTTAAAATTACTTATTTCATCTCGCGAATAAAAATTAATATAGTTTTAATTAATGGAAGCTCAAAACATCAAAATATTAGCAATACATTGATGGAATCGACTAAATATCAACAACAACAAAGTACTAACATCCAAACAGCAAATAAAAACTTAAGTGGCCCACGGACGTTCATTTCCGTTAGTAAAATTGCGATTTTAAAAATGAATATTTTGATTTGTATTGGATACCTGAAAAAAATCTTTAACAAAAGAGAACTTAATTTTCTCTTTGAATATTGATTTTTTTTTAGGATATATTGGTTCCATCAACAGAAATTTACATATTATAGTAGTAAGTATAATAGTAATTGATTCTTTTATCCAAAATGATCAGTGGTATTGTGGTAATGGTTTCTCTATCTTTGGAAACAACTGAATTGCCTGTAGACCAGTTTACTATAGTTCATTCCTTTCGAACATTAATTCTGCGCTAAAATACAAATTTCAATGTTAAAGTAGTAATAGATTGTTTCTTCATAATTGGTTTCTCACTCTGCAAACAGAATTGAATGACAACCGGCGAATTACCACTCCGCTTGTCCGCCACTCCATTATCTGAATAAAACATTGATAAATTTCAAAAATTTACTTCGGGCAACGCCGCATGGTTCTGCTAAATCGTCCAAGCTTACTATAGATCTTTTGATACAATATCCGTACATAGCGATACATGATGTCACTAAAATGGTGCTCATGAAAGAAGCTTAAATAACTAATAATGTTTCAGTTCTCATTTTGGCCCAGGCTGCGTTTTAAAATTACCGCTAGAAAATCAAAGCTTCTATCACTCGCACATTAATACATTCACTATATTGTATGTTAGTGACGTCATGAATAGCGAAATAAAATTGACTTATTATCAAAACAGTAAATTAAATATTGAATACATCTAAAACTACATTCAGCCGCATGAACTATGTCGTCAGCTTCATGACAGTTATTGAGGTAACGTAATTAAAAAAATTATACTAAAATGCTTTTAACTTACAGTGTACAACGGAAAGTCCACAATTCTCTACGGTCGTTAATATTGCTGGTCAAATTTACATCGCGATAAAGTGACTTTTATTGCTCGTGATTTAGTAAGGTGTATAATGAAATTAATTATGATAGTAAATTATGATATAGAAAATTCTGTTACTACTCGAAATGTAGTTCCAGAGCATTTAATGTGCTGAGATGTGTTTGTATCGTTTGATTTTCTAGCAGCAATATTAGCAGAAATAGTGGTTTGGTTGAATTGCTGCCTGGACCAGTATGTTTTTGTTACAGCAGAAAGCAGAAGGAATTTAGTTATTATTAGTAATAAGTAAGCAACTTTCATATGCTCCGTGCAAATGAGGTGTATTGTGTTGTAAACGACTTCCAGTGTTACTTCACGAAACAATAAGTTTATACATTAGCCCATTGAATACATTCGTTTTAAGTGTAGAATTCGATAGATATTTGCAGAAAATTGAACAGTAAGTAAAAAGCAGTACTATTTGTACAAAAATTCTGAACGAAAAATAAAAAGGGTTAGTTAAGTTTTAAATTTCGCCAAAAGTAATTTGTAATGCAGAGGCTGTATAGTAACAAAAAAGAAACAGGAAATAAATTAAACCGAGATAGAATGGAATCCGTAACATTTTTATAAATACGACCTTTCGGGCACCGGCATTTTGCACTTTTAGTAAATCGGCTTTCGTGCTGGTATACTCACTCATAGCATTTTACGTTTTTTTTTCCAAGTTCTGATTTTTTACGTTTTGTATGACGCATATATTAAATCGAAATTATGTGTAATATTTGATATGTCATACTATTTTATGTAAGCAAATGAAAACATCTCCTTGCGAATTTGACAACAGTACCTACCTTTTTTTAAATTTAAGGTTAAGTACAGATTTATATTTCCTGCTTACAAACTATTATTTGTCAAGTGCGTCGGTTTTATGGCTTTTAAACTAAACACAAACTTGCATATGTAAGAAGGTTCTGAAAAGTAGTGTTTGCGATTTACGTAAACAGCAAAGAGTAAACGTGGCACGGCTATCTACGAAGTAGGAAACTCTTTGTTGTTTCCGAATTGATATTAATGGCAATTTCTAAAAGAACTATGCGTTTTTGCGGGATAAAATCTATCCTATAACACTTCGCACGCAATTAACTGACTTCATGCCAAATTTCATTTAAATATGTTGAGTTATTAAGGCGTGATTGACTGCAGACGTACATCCAAACACACATCCGAACTTTCTTATTTTCTCATTTATAGATATATAGATGTATTAAGTTCTCTGACCGTTACAGATACTGTGACCAATGATTACATTATGAGTGTTTGCCCAGTAGCAATAAAAATAACGTGATGCTTTCGAAGAAAACAGGAATTTTTAAAATTTTGCGGAGTGAACTTTAAAGGGACAATATAAATCAAGTGTGAATTTAAGTAACTGTACGATTGCGCTACCGTCCCTGTTCGTTTTTAATAGCTACCTCTATTATTAATGCTTCTGAGTTCTTCAAGCTCAACAGATTTTATTAGCCCTGAAACACAGGTCAAGTTTATATTTGGTCAAATTAGGTCATAATCTTTTACCTTAAAAATTGGTACTATTCTAGAAGCGTGACGGTACGCAGAAAAAGGTATGTAATAATGCTGTAGATTAGACGAAACCATAAAGCTGAAACAGAAATATAAAATACAATTCAATTTTTGCTCTCCATTAATATGGTAAAAATATTAGCAACTGGCCTAGTTGTTTGTTAGAAGTTAGGACGTTGAGATACTGCCAAGATATCAAGTTAGACCTTCTCTTGAAACAGAATGAAAATAAAGCATTTTAACAAAACACACAAAACAAAAAACAAAAAAATGGAAAGTAACGTGAAGCAAAAGGAAAGGGAAATATGTAATTTAACTGTAACGGCCTTAAACATACGCATTGATTCTTTATTAATTATAAATTTGGTAGAAGTGAAGGTAAATGAGAAGAAAAAAAATTACACTACTATGTCAAGAACACAAATCCACTGGTGTGCAAAACGTAAGGAGGAGATAAATTAAGTTACATAACATATTAAATAATAGGTGTAAATGAATTAAAGTGTGAGAGCATGCTGTTAAAGGACTCCGTCACGTGCACAGAAAGATTGAGGTCAGCATGACTATAGCGCCCTGTAACACGAGGCAGTTGAAGGAACTGGACGGCACAGTGTGTGTCAGGAGGTGCTCATATCATACGGGCGAGTTGTACCAGTAAATTTCAGAGTGGTAGTAGTCCCCTGAACTGATTCTTGGAGCGCTGATAGATCTCCATACAGTTATACTTTCTACCGCAAGTTTGGAGTACTTTCTTTTTTCCATTAATGTTAAGTGTGGTATAAAATACATTGTTTTGACTTACAACTTGTATTCTGCATGAAAGAATTTTTTTACTACGTGGATACCATTATGTTTGGACGCAAGTATCATATGCTTTAATACTTTATCGCTCCTGTTACTTTCGTTTTTAGATTGTCATCCCGACTTGTTCGTGATATGTATTGTTTCTGAAAATCCGCGCAGCAAAGCGTTGTGAATGTGAACAAGAAATATCGATGGGCTTTACATTTCAAGAGTTGGTGTTATGTTAAATCCAAAATATAACACCTTATGTCATTTGCTGTTCTATTAAAAGGTGGGTATACGTAGAACATATGTGTAATGCCTTTGTTTACTGCAATTTAAGAATTTCCTAAAGTACGCGAAACAAATACAGTGTTTTCGTAATTACATTTGAGTGCCAACATTCTACAGTAGATTAAAGTGCTATAAATGTTTGGTTCCTCTGTCGCCTTAAAATGATGAGCAATTTGTTTTGATCCAAGAAATTATTGCTGTGTGTAAATGCAGGAATAAGTTTTTAGCTATATTGGTATCCTGTTTTCTAGTATTACGAAATGTAATGCTGCAACGGTTGGTGCTTTCCGTTGGGCATTTAAATTTTTGTTCTTATTGCATTTGTTAACTGGAATAGTTCATACTAAAAGTCAGAAAAGTAGTTTTGAAAAGAAAATTTGTATTAAAGCGTATTTGGGGCACATGTTATAAGAATGAAGTACCAAAAACTTATTTTTCTACATCAGCATTTTTACATTTGATTTTTTTCTCTCTCAAAATATTTGCTTGCACTTTCATCAAAATTGAATTTTAAATCCTTTGCGTTTGTGGTAAAGAGCCCAGCATTTTCTATTGTAATTTATTCCATTTCCTGACTACGTTACATACAAAATAAAATTAGTTCTCTTCCTTATGCCTGAAATCAAGTGCCACCTTATGGTCTCGATCGTCTCGTCCTTCCCACGTGCTATCCATATCCATCTAACCCTTATCGCAAATATACACTTATATCATATCAGTTACTCATTATGTTCTGTGGTAATCTAGTTTGAAATAATTTGTTTTAGGAAATCTGAATGCAGTTCCAGATGTGGGTGTGTAAAGTGTACATTATCTTCGAGAAGTAGTTACTTCAGTTGATATAGCTCTTCAACAAATGAAACGAGCTTACTGTGCCACTTAATCCTGAGTAAAAAGGAATAGGACTTTTTAACTCTGGTATTCGATCTCATATGAAATGCATTTTTGTTTTTCTTACTTATGCAGTGTTCAGTGGTATATTAAATATTATTATGATTGTTACTGTTTTTTTTCTTTTTCAAGTGAAGTAATAAAAATTAAAAATGATAAAAATTAACTTATTTCATTTCAGATTTTCTTTATTTTTCCCAGTTGTCCTGCTGCTTTATAAAAAGTCGAGTAAATTATTAATTAAATAAATGAATGAAACAAAGTGAAAGCATAAGGAAAAAGCAATATATATATATTAAAAGTGTAATAAACGTTTCAAAATCCCACATTAAGATGACGTCACAGGGTGATTCTCTGAACTGATTCTAGAATGGCTAGCTTCGCGGCTAACGTTTACTTCGCCAAAGTTCATGCTGCTTGTGTATAGTTTGTATGTACACACTTTGACAATAAATTTGGCCGCCGCTGAAAAATTCTATCACTCTTATTTTGCACAATCTGACATCAATGTCATCCCAGAAAACAGTAATGCAATACTGGCAAGCCAGTATTGCATTTTATTGTCAAAGTGTGTACATTAACTCTGCCGTGTGTTAATCAGCGAGCTGTTACGGTGCACTCTGCTGGTGTTCATTACAACATGTCCTCGAGACAACATTTGAATGGTTTCACACGGGAAATAATCAGCGGGAAATTGGTAGAAGGACGAGTGTAACCCAGGCGTTGTTCACAGCATTGTTTCACGTTTCGTGTGCACCTTTCAGGGGTGCATTCGGCACTGAGTTCATTTTGATCAATGACAATGCGCGACTATATCGAACAGCGCAGGTGAATGAGCTCCTGGAACGAGAGGAAATGGAATGGCTCGGCCGTTCCCCATATTTAAGTTGCACCGAGAATATGTAGGATGAGTTGGGCAGACGTATTGCAGCACGTCCACAAGTGTCAACGATCAACGAACAGTTGTCGACAGAGCTGGCGGAAGAATGGAACTTCCTAGGCATGGAAGCATGTTGGGAAGCATGCATCGCTGTCCGTGGTGATCAGACACCCTTTTAAGACCATGTCCCTCCTTTTTGTAATGCCCAGGGGAGCATAATGAGTTGCAGTGACTTCAGTGTCTCCTTCTAAAAGTGTCATTTCTGTTCGTCTAATCTCGTATGTCTTTCAGTTGTCTACTGTATCATACTGTAGTAGTTCTTTCCATGTGTGGTTCAAGTTTCATCGAGCTATGTTACTTGGCAACGACACAGCATGCGAAAGTTACTTTCGTCCTTAATTTTTGCACACAGTTTATATTGGTGCCGCACCAATTACTTCAAAATAATATAAATAGAACGGCGATTGCCATCGTCTCCAGTGTGACTCGTAATTATCCTGTGAAACTTTTACTACCTTGAATGAAACGAGTTTGAACTCTGAATGGCAGTTGAAGCATAGGGCATAGTGATTGAGAAATTGAGCATTCAGTGCTCCACAGAGACAAAGCCGTGCCAAGAATATCTTAGCTTCCACAAGGACAGCTCAATTACCGGCACTCCTGCTGAACGATCGAGACCTGCGACGGAAGAGCAGATGCGTCAAAGGCAACTGAGGAATGATACAGTGAATGTGGGACTCACAGCGACGTTTGGCGTTGATGGGATATAGCAACAGAAGACCGACCACTTAAAGCTCAACAACAGCACATTTCGGTTTGCGAATTGAACGTTAGATGACTGGCAGAAGATAATATGGACCGATGAATCAGGTTTCCAGCTGGTACGCGCCGATTGCTGGATTCAGATGTGCACAAACTTCATGAGATGACACAACATGTGGATACAACATGTCACCAAAGCTGGTGTTTTTTTCATAATAGTGTGGAGAGTTTTCTCCTGGCATGGATCAAACACTGTTAAAACTGATGGATGACAGGGAATCGCTATACTCAGTTGTTTGGTAGTCCTTAGTCGTGTCGCGATAACGATTGGAAATCATAGACTGATAATATTTCGGGTCATAAAGTTTCGGGCCCAGACTGTACGCTATTGCTTTGAGGAACATTTTAGACGATGTTAGCACTTGTTTTAGTCGCCTATATCTCCTGAAATTAATATGGTGTATATTTGGATATTTGAGCCGTGCTCGGCTCGTATTGTGGGTTATTCTTCTCTTCCGTTCGCGACTGTCTTCTGTCGCTAGTTCTCGGTGAGCCCGCGTGCTCGTTTTTCCGTTAGAGAGCGCTGTGGCTCCTTGCTGCCCTCTGTCGGCCGATAGAGCGTATATATATTGGGGACACGGAACCGTTGCGGGCCTTGCTCGTATTCGGCCATCTGAGCCTGCTTCTTATTGGTCGGCCCTGCAAACGCCTACAGCATGGGTAGGAGACAGCGGCGAGCTGCCTCGACCCATTCACCGCCACGCAGTGATGGCGAGAGGGCTTCCACGAACCCGCACTCGATGATAGAAGACATGATGCGCCAAGTGGAGACATTAACAAGACTAACTCAAGATCCAAACTGGCTTGCTAACGAAGTAAGAAGAGGCTTCTGTGGTGATCAAGAAGAGAAGTCGCAAGAAGAACTCACGCCGACGTCGCAGCCATCGTTGCCAGCCACTACGGAATCTCCAGTTGGGGGCACGTCCACCTCGCCCCCACCAGAAGACATGACCATTGACCATCAAGAAGACGTCAATGAACCACCAGCAGAAGAAGAAGACGAAGATGTTGATCCACAAGAAGAAGAAGGACCTGTCCTTCCAGTAACCGCCTTCTATGAAGGCAATTATATACACCTGGCTGGCGAACTAATGGTAGAAGTCAACCAGTATATTCTCTGCTTCCCCGTGAAGGAGGGGCTGCGGCTACTACCGCAGCACCCAACACAATACCGACGACTGACGGCCTACCTGGACGGGCGTGGCATACGCCACTCCCAACAAACCCCCCGACGACTAAACAAGATGGTCGTTCGGGGCCTGCCTGCTGATGTGCCAGAGGAGGTGGTAGCTGCCGAGCTCACCAACGGCGGCATCGCAGCCTCGGCTGTACATCAAATGCGCCGCCCAGGCACTGAAGAGCGACTACCGCTGTTCACGTTCCAGCCTGCGGATCGTGTACCGCGGGAGAAGCGAACAAGGACCATGCTAGGACGCACGGTCCAACTCGAACCCAAGAAGCGGCCTCCGCTTGCCCTGGCACAATGTTTCCGCTGCCAGGGTCATGGGCACATGGCCTTCGACTGCACCGCTGAGGAGCGGTGTGTAAGGTGCGCCGGAAAACATAGAGTCACCGAGTGCAGCGTCCCGCGAGACGGGGTGCCCACCTGCACCAACTGTTCCGGCCCTCACCCAGCTTGCTACAGCGGCTGCCCCATCAAGAGAAATCTGCGCGCCAACATGAAGACGACACGCACCAACGAGTCGGTGCCCTCGTCAAAGAAACCCGGCCGACATCCAGGATCGACCGGATCTGAGCGACCCGCAAAGGCGAAGAAGCTGTCCGCAACTCAACATCACCAGGCGGACTGCAAGTGCCATGACTATTTCAGTGTCATCGTTCAGCTGCTTCAACAGCAAACATTGCTAATGACCCAGGTCTTAGCGAACACAGCCACCACGGGCTTGACACACCCGATGATGCCACCCCACAGCAATGACAACCTACCGCTGAAGTGGAAGGAGATACGGGACCACCTGTAAGAACTTCCCCATACTCTGGGTCTATGCTTCCCCAGACGACTAGTGTCTGACGCCGAGCAGTGAGTTAGTTAGTCGGAGTGAGTGAGTGAGTTAGTCAGTCTGTCAGTCAGTCAGTCGGAGGCAGAGTACTTCCCTGAGTGGCCGTGATGCTGCAGGCCCGCAGTGGAGTCGCAGCGGTTGTGTTTGGTGGCGTCTGGTACTTCCTTGTGTGGTCGTGACGCAGCTAGGTCTTGTGGCTTGACCGGGCGGCCAGGAGTGCTACATCTGGTGGATTGGTGTGTCCACCGCGACTGGTCCTAGTTCACGTGGGGCGAGGGAATTCCTCCGATATGCTCTTGGTCGAGAGCGCTGTCCCATAGACTCGGCAGTACGGCGGCGATCGACGCCCATGGTCACTTCGATTTGACGCATGCCATTATCTTGCCCTATGGGGGTATTGGAGGGAGTATTGCCTGTCAACTCAACTGCAAGTGTGTCGCCTACGGCTTCCTCGTTAGTGGTCTGGCTCATCTGTAAAATTGTATTTGGTACTACCTGCAGACTTGTTACATGCTGGTAGACTAGTGCGAGCCAGTCTGGTTATTTTCTGTTATTTGATATAAGTGGAATTGTTCGTGATTACAGGGTTATTCAAATTATAATCTGTAAGCTAAAAGTTTTTATGCATTATATTCTATCATATTTGTGATTACCGGGTTATTCATATCTTAGTCTGCAAGATCGCAGCTTGTCATATTTGGTATTATATTCTCTGTAAGTTTTGGCATTATCCTTGATGATTGTAATAAATGCTTAAAACAAGGCTTGGACTGATAACCATGCTACCACACACTTCCCATTTAATCCTTGTGGTTAATAATAACTACTAACTCCCACATACCAATATTATCTACAGAATGGTCTGTGCACATCAAAACAACACATTTATGGACTGATATTGAAATAGCATGGCTGCACGTTCCTGGTCCGAACATGCTAGGTGAGCGGTAGAGCTCGGACCCGGCTTACATTAGGACATAGGTTCAAATCTCCGACCGGCCATCCAGATTTCGGTTTTTTATATGGCTTCCCAAAATCACTTCAGGTGAATTCCGGGGTGGTTCCTGAAAATGGCTTTGCCCAAATTTCTTCAATTTCATTGCTCTCCAGTTTTTCCCCACCTCCAATGAATGACCTCGATTTCGACGAGGCGTAAAGCCCAAGAGGACGTTTGTGGGGTTAAGTGTCTGGTTAGCAATAGAGAGTTACCTAATTCCTCGTCTCCTTAAACGATCCTCGCCTCTTGCGAAATTGTGAATTACGCCAGGACGCTTCGTGATTCAGATTCTATAAGTTCCATCAAGTCGGAGAAATTATGGTGTTAGATTAGATGGTTGCGACAGAGGCGGCTTGCTTAGCATTGCAAAACAGCCACTTAATCGTCCGAACAACTTTTCTGTATCTCCCGGACAAAAGTTCACACGCGGTTTCTGTAGTATCAGTGACGGTTAACGAAAGAAACTGAAAAACAACAAATCATATCTAGAGAATTCACGGAATTATTTTGAGAGCCTAAGTTGCTTTGAAAAGTCTAAGAAGAGAGTAAATTTCGATGTAATGGATTAGAAATAATATTGCTATACACATTCACGATGCTCAAATGTACTAGTCTTAGATGTAATTCACATAGGGAGAAATAAGGTGTTATGCACTTATTATTAAAAAAATGAAAATATAAAGAATCAACGAGTACATAAAATTAGGCTGAAATCTGTGTGCTGGTTTTTGCACGATTGTTACAAAATGCCGAGAAACGAAAGTATAAAGAATGGACGAAAAGAGGAGATCAATTTTTCCTTGATGACAAGATTGTTGGCTGACTCATTCTAACCTCTCTAATCGAAATTTATTTTACTGAAATTGGAACAGATAAACGTAATCCGTTCCTCAAATAATCGCAATAACTGATAAGTTCTAATGGCCTATCAGATAGAACGTTTCTTACAAGATGTGATCTACGAATTCGTTAGTAATACTAAATCACTTTCTTCCACGTGCGTGTCATCCAATTATTTCTTTTTCCGCTGTTCAGATTTCGCCATGTTTACCTTTAGCACTGATGGCAGGAAAATGCAGAAATCTGGCACAAAACATAACTACATCTGCTCCAAATTTTACCTAGCGCCACATTAGTGAATCCATACAGCGAATGAAATGTGCTAAGCTGTGCTTTATAAAATAAGAATAGGGATGTTTATTGTTAATTAATTTTTGTTCGTCCTAAGCATCTGTAAAAATTATATGTTCATTCGCATAAATCAATGTATTTGACACTTAAAAAACTTCATCACTTCCTATTTTTTTCTATAAATGGCAATTTCTTCATCATGATAATATCTTCAGTTTAAAAAAAACTCGCGCTTGGCATGTTGAGTACGAGAGATACACTCCATATTCATGTGTGATATTGAATGTTTTATGTTCCCCTAAAAACTTTCAGGAAAAAAATCAGGGACCTAACAGTTGTTGTGAGAGTCAAATATATTACAGTATTAAAATTATTAGTTTTTAAAATCATTCCCTCATGAACACTTCTGTCGAAATTATTTAAAAAAAAACATTTTAGTCTTTATAATTTAATTTACTTAAAATTGCAACGGATCGCACGCTCCGGTGGCAATTTCCCTACCCATCTTACCCCTTCCCTGCACCCACCTACATTTGACCTCTACAAATTTCAGTTTTAAATTCTATCAACGTTTTTGGTAAATTATTCATCATTTCTCTTGGCTCGTAACTTATTCTGATCCCTGATACCTAAAAAAGAGAAAGTTTCTACACCCTTGTACCTGAAATCGAGTGCCAGCTTGTGGTCATGTTCATCTTTTCCCTTCCATGCATTACTTTCATTCTTATACCATTATCTTTCCATGCCTCATAACCAATATACAACTTGTACACTCCCATGACTCTCTTTACCCTCCTCCTGTCTGCCAATGAAGCCCATTCCAGGTCTTTCATCATATCTTTTACTGATTGCATTCTGCCGTAATTTCCAGAAACATATCTAGCAGCACTTTTTTGCACCCTCTCCAACTCCTGTATATGATTCTCAAAATGTTGATCCCATACAACACTACCATATTCAACCAATGGTAAGACCAAAGTTTTGTAACCCAATTCCTTTACTTCTCTCGTACGTCACCTCATCACTCTCTCCAATTTGTGCAGAATTTTGACACCTTTTCCTACTACCAATGTTTCCTGCATGGTTAAGATTGTTATCGAATGTAATACCAAGATTTTTACATTTAAAGTCTTCAACAAGCAATTCTTTCCCCGCGTTATAGACTAATCATAAACAACATTTAGTTTTTTATTTGTGTATCTAATAAGCTGACTCTTCCTTGCATTTATCTTCATCCCATGTTTAACGACCCAAATAGATATCCTGTCCAGATCATCCTGAGCTGTTTACAGTCCTCTACCGTTTTGATCTTTTTATATAGCACAATTTCATCTGCAAACAATCTAATTTATTCATTAGAATAATGAAAATCAATGGTCCCAATGCGCTACCCTGTGGTATTCTCATTTTTACTTCCACTTCTTTTGATACTGCATTTCCTACCCTAACTTTCTGTTTTCTATTCTTTAAAAATTCTTCTACTCAGCAAATCACTTTCTCATCCACTCCAATTGTTTTTACCTTATTTACTTCCATTTTTTGGCTCACTCTGTCAAAAGCCTTTGAAAGATCTAGTACTACACTATCAATTTGGCCTCCGTTGTCCATTCTATCCCAAATATCTTGAATATACCACACTAACTGAGATTCGCATGAATATCCTTGCCTAAAGCTATGTTGCCCCCAGCTTCAGCTCAGTGGGCCCCTACCAGCAACACAAAACAAAAACAGGTCGCCCATCTGGCCTGAGGGCCCAAAATAAATTTTTTGCACGGGGGCCCTTGTTGACCTAGCTGCGCCACTGAACACGATACACTTCATCCAAGCCAGTATCTTTAAATTTTTACTTACTTACTTACTCTTCATGGATAGGCCAAAAGCCTGTTCCGACCTCATTCTTCCGACCATCTCTTCCTAGGTCTTCCAATGTCCCTTCTGCCTGTGGGATGGTACTCCAGGGCAAGCTTAGGAAATCTGTCCTTTCTCATCCGTAGGACGTGGTTCTTCCAGTTATCCCTTTTTTGGGTAATTCTATCATTTAGCGGGGAGATATTCAGTTGTTCCCTTATTTCCTCGTTCCTCCTCCTATCATTTAGGGAATACCCTTTTACTGACCTTAAAAATTTCATTTCAGATGATTGAATTTTGCTTTTGTATTGCGTTTTATTTAGCCATGTTTCGCTGCCATATAGCAGAGTCGGTACGGCCATTGTTTTATAAAACTTGAGTTGAGTCTCCTCTCGTGCTTTACCTTTCAGTGTTCGTCGAATTGTTCCACACATATACTGAAATCGGTGAAGTTTCTTCTTCACCTCGTTATCCTCATTAATAGATAATTCACATCCGAGATAAGTAAAGCTGGAGACTTGTTCTATTGTCTGATTGTCTACCACTATTTTAACTCTGATAGGGTATTTCCCCTTCCATGCCATAACTTTCGTTTTTGCACGAGACAACTGCAGATTGTAATCTTTGCTGATAATGTTTAGAATATGAATTGCTTTTTTAAGTCCATCTTCATTTTCCTGGAGGATAAATTGGTCGTCTGCAAACAACATAGTATTTATGTAAGTGTTGTTGCTTATTTTTATACCAGGATGGACATTTTCTTTTCATTTCCTAACTAAGTCATCTATATATATATTGAAGAGTGTTGGAGACAGGCTACAACCTTGCCGCACTTCTTGGTTACTTGCTATTTCTTCTGTAAGTTTATTTCCTACGTCTAAGACGATTTGTGTCCTTCTATACATACCTTGAATAACTTGTATTAAATGCTGTGGATATCCATTTCTTTGCATTATTTCCCATAGTTTTTGTCTATTTACTTTATCGAACGCTTTTTCATAGTCTATAAAAGCAATGAAAGTCTTTAAATTAAATTCTCTTCTCTTTTCCAGTAGTTGTCTAAGGCAGAATATATTATCTATGCAGGACCTTCCTTTCCTAAACCCACATTGTTCTTCTGATAGGAGAGCATCTGCTATTACTTTTAGCCTATTATTTATTATTTTTGCATATATTTTGTATCCCGTATTTAATAAACTAATTCCTCGATAGTTATCACATGAATTCCTATCTCCCTTCTTAAAAAGTGAAATAACTTTGGCCTTCCTCCATTCTTCTGGGATGGTTCTCTTTTTCCAACACATATTAATTAAGTGTAAATATCTAAATTTCAGAATCATTCCCCCATACTTAATCAATTCTAAGTTAATTGTATCTAGTCCAGGAGCTTTTCTATTTTTAAATGATTTTAGTGCTGCATCAACCTCCTCTATGTCTATAGGATCATTTTCTTTAGTATCCACATGGTCAATTCCTATTTTCTCTTCTTCTTCTTTATAATTACTATTGTACCATAATGTTCTGTAGTGTTTTACCCATGCCTCTTCTTCAATTACATTTATATTAGCACTTTCCTTTTCATCCTTGTTGAGATGTTTCATAAGTTTATAAGCCATCTCTTGTCTACCATGGACATCATCTTCTATTGAACTGATTAATCTATCCCATTCCTCTTGTTTCAACTTCTTTGTTATTGTCTTAACAATATTTCTCCTTCTTTTATATTCATTTTCATTTTCTAGGGTTCGGTGCTGTATCATTTTTAGATAAGCCTTTTGCTTTTGTTTGACGGCTTCTGCAATTTCTTCGTTCCACATTTTAAGTCCAGTTTTTCTTCCAAATTTCTTTTTCTTGCCAATGGCTTCATATGCTGCTTTCAGTATTGATGAAGCTATAGTTTCCCATTCTTTATTGATGTCATTATTTGTTGGGTTTTCCAGTAAGCGCTGTTGTAATCGGCTTTGATATAGATGTTTTATTCCTTCATCTTTTAAAAGGTAGGTCTTAAAAACTTCTTGATCTTGTTGTAAGTTTTTATTCATTCTTTTCCTCCATTTAGCAAGTATTCTTCTTTTTGATATAACGAGATAGTGATCTGTATACATATCACTACCTCTATGTACACTGGTGTCTACTACATCTGGACCTAATTTTTTATTAACCATTACATAGTCAATGATAGACCTTTGTCCTCTTGCCGTCCATGTAAATTTATGGATATCTTTTTTTGTAAAGAATGTATTTGTAATCTTTAACTGGTTGAAGGACGCAAATTCTCTCAGTAGTTTCCCATTTTCATTTAATGTGTATTCACCTCTGTTCCCCATTACCTCTGGAATTGGACTATTTCCTACGCGGGCATTAAAATCGCCAGCCAGTATTAGGAAATCACTTTTATTAATTCTGTCTGTCACCACTTGAAGCTGTTCATAAAATTGTTCAGATTCTTCTCGTTTGTTTTCTTCTGGGGCATATATGGCGATCAAGGTTAGGTTGCCTCTCTCTACTTTCAATCTTAGGGTCAGAATCCTTTCACTTATCATATTGTAACTGACAATTTTATTTTTCCATTTCCTATCCACTAATATTGCCACTCCTACTGCAGCCCTTTGTCTCGTGCCACTCCACTGTAGATCATTGTATATTTATCTATTTCTTCTGTTCCCTTCAATTTCTTTTTTGTTTCTGTAATTACAGTAATATTGATCCCCTTTCTAGTTAACTCCCTGTCCAGATCATATTCTTTATTATTTATCCCTCTCACATTCCACGTTCCTATTTTCAAATTGTCTTTGATTCCAAATCGTTTGTCCTTTGACCTTGCCTTTGTTGTCCTCATAAGATCCATCCGGCTTTCCTTACTTTGAGGTTTATGAGTAATATATCTTTTTATGTGGAAGGGTTACCAGCCCTTCGCACAACCCCCATCCTGGAGGGCCAGGGTTTTATTTCAGGGTGTTCCTTCCCTTAGCCAGAATGCCCCAGTTTTAAGGCGCTGGGGGCTCGCCTTCCATTCTCTCCCGTTAGCTACACTCAAAAAGTGCATTGCCCAGGGGTCACGCGGCTTTCACCTTCGTGGACGTGGGAGTAGGGTTTGCTGGCAGAGCTGCTAAGATAGATCGCAGAGGCATTTCTCAAGGTTTTATTATCTCAGCCCATCCGGCATAGGCTGAGATCCTTGAGACCATACCAGCCTTGATCCCCTCTTTAAATTTTTCAAATTTTTAATTCCTATCCGCTTTATCACTTCAGGTTTCAGTTTACGATATTGAAACTCGACATTTGTTCCATACTATATGTTTTTTGGGGTGCTTAATCCGAATCTGAGGTTTGATAACAAAATTTCGTGACGGAACATTGGAAAAAAATGAAAAAAAGGGTCAAAAATATCTTTGTGGCAAGATGGACTAAAGGAATGACACCATTGCATAACATATGTCAAGAAATTGAGCACTTTATGGGAGTGGAACTAGAAACTTCAGAACAACACGTTGACAGCAGAGATGCTAGGTAAACGCGAAACAGCACTGATGCAGATAAATTGCTGGATTGGTTCCATTAACATCCTTCTTTTTCAGAGAGCACTAACCTACTGTCACTAAGTACAAGTGTTGTCGCAGTTTGAGAGATCAATTGCCACTTGTCTAAGGAGATGGGCAGTATACATCGCATTGTTGGTGGTGATTTTCACGCTGTTAAGTTCATACGAATCGAAAGGGTGCAGCCTCTTTCGATCATGAATTGCTTTATTCAGATAAAGACAGGGCTGTTAGTATTAGTCCAATCATACTTTCTCAACGAATGACCATCGTGAAACATTCACATGAAGAGCTGAGAGAGTTTCTGCGTTATGAACTTAACCCCTACTCTCTCTCTTTTTGATGAACATGGAATGAAGAAAGGAACAAAGTCGATCTTTTGTGGCAACTGAACAGGCCGACTTGAATAATACAAAACGTGTTATTGATGGAGGGTTTTCGTTATATCCGGTCAAATGGCACCACGGCCAAACATATGCAGAAATTTGCAGCAGCTATGTCTCATATAGTTAAGTCACACTATAAACCAAATGTCATTGTCATTTTCGATAGCTACGCTGACGAAGCTCGTGAAAGTACCAAGCGCATAGAAAGATTGAGAAGAACGCAAATATAAATCATTTAGTGAATCGATGGTCCCCACTGTCTCACAGTTTCCTCGCAAACTCCAAAAACAAGAGCCGGTTAATAAATATGATAATGGAAAAATTTGAGGAGTCAAAAAGTGTTTCACAACAAGCAGTGGAGGATGCTGATATTATCAAAGCAGCTTTAAAGTTGGCCTCTTCGAATGAATCTATGACAGTATTTGGGGAGATATCGACCTTTTTGTGATTTCGATTGGACTGTTAAGCCATAACATAAAGAATATTTTATTTATAAAACCAGGAAAACGAAAGGTATCTCAGACCATTTATAATCCTCATCTTACTGACAAAAACCGTATCAGACCATATATTGTTCCTGCACGTGATGAGTGGTTGTGACACCGCTTCTGCTTTCTTCAGCCAGGGTAAATTGAAATTTTCTAAAAGTCCTGCAGAAGAACAATGACTTGCTACCAATTATTGACGCTTTCAAAGACCCTCACGCACATCAGGATGACATTGCTGAAGCAGGAAACATGTTTCTCATGGCTCTGTTTGGGAAAGGATCAGAAGCTAGTCTGGAAGATTTAAGATACAGGCAATACGTATCATCATCGTACAACAGTAAACTCAACTTTGCCTCATTACCCACCACTGAAGCTGCTGCACGACAACATTCACTAAGAGTTTACTTTCAGGTGCAGCAATGGTTATCCAGTCAAACCACACTCGGTTAGCAACTTAGAGACCCGAAGGAATGGGGTTGGAAAAAAATAAAGAGTGGTCTCGTACCAGTTCATACCACTTCAGACCCTGTACCAGACACCATACTCCGTTACATTTCTTGCAAATGTAAAAAAGGCTGCCAACGAAATTGTGGATGCAGGAAGGCAGGCCTACATTGTTCCCCGATCTGCACATCATGTGAATGTCTTTGCGAACACGTCGAGCTTCCGGTTGTCAGCATTGACATGGACGATGAAGAGACCGAAGAAAGAGACCGAGAACAGACTGAACAAGGACACTTTCACGATGCGGAAGGTATGTCTAATCTCACAGTCTATTTGGTAATCGTTCATCTCTCCTTGAGATATGGTGACAAGTTAATGTTTCCTCACCACCTATTTCATTTTCTAGATGAACAAGCCACGACGGTGTCAAAACAAATACCGCAACTTGTGCCAATACCATCCGTCTTCAAAAAAACCTCAGCCAGTACCTTCTAAAGGGCAAAGGTTTATTTAACGTTGATCATAGTATGTAATATAATTAATTATTAAAACATATTACAACTTTTAAAGAATTTTGTTGGAATTTTAAAAAAAAAAAATATTTGAATTTGAATAATTTCGGACTCCTTTAAAAAATTTCAACATTATGTAATTTTTTAAAAATGACCTTTACCTTTACATAATATATTATCTAAGTAAGATATGTAAAGAGAACTGTGGGAAATTCTCTAATATTGACAATATTTTTCAGTAATAAATTTGAGTTTTGGAGTGGAATAAGTGAGTTTTTGCGGAGATAGGCAAAGTACGCCAATTTTCAACTAGTTCCAAGTAAAAAACTTCAGTGGTGAAATTTGTAGGAAATTTTGTGTACTTTCATTTTGAATATGGAGTTTATTTACGTAAAGTTGATAGATTTAGAATTATAAGCATAAAACTGCCAAAATGAGATTTTTGTTCCTTCTTTCATTATTTTGAATGTTTCGTCATGAAGTTTAGTTAGTAAACCTCAGATTCGAATTAAGCATCCCAAAAAACATATAGAATGGAAAAAATCAATACTACCCAACAATTTTCGAGCTAAAAACACTATTTGATTGGACTAAATGTACTCGTATGTCCCGTTAATGGTTAGGAATATTTTAATTTACTGGTTTGTAACATTTCTATTTCGACGTTTCTTCTGTTTTATAGCTTATAACAATCGATGTTATTTCATTTTGCAGCAATATAAATAATAAAAGCAAGATTTCATATTTTATGCTAAAGGAGAATTAAAAAAATATGTAGTTACAGGATACACAGAAGTAAATACTGTCAGAATGATCTATAGTTACTATATCGTACAGCCACCTAGGATCGATTTCTTCCAGCACCTTGTAGTATGAGAAGAATTCCTTTTGTTATTACCATCCGTCAGAAGTTTAACGCCTTTTTCCAACATTTTGTGGTCGGCTGCCTTTGATGTCGTTTTCCTCATTGCTGGCGTGATCAAATTTGGATCTTTGGTTTTACAGCCGCATGCTCTTGCTGACTCCACTCATTTTATATCTACTGCCAGGTCATACTGCGTTCTAATGGGGAAAGTGAGATATTGCCACCTGTCTACGAAAAACGTAGCAATGTTCTTCCTGTGATAAGTGTATTCTTTGTTTTAAAATGTTAACTGATAACTATAGCAGCAGTTACCCATTCTCGATAAAAAGCTATATACATGTTAATCTCAAAGACCAAAATCACTCATTGAGCAAAAAAAAAGACGAATACATCGCTTTTTGGTTTTTTGAAAACGGCCACAACACGTTATGGCACTTACAAAAAAACAGCCAGAACGGGTTGTGGCTAATTCAAAAAGACAACAACATGAAATTCGCGGGTCTGATTCAGGTCGCATTCTCCACACATGACAACACACTTTTTTTTTCTTTTTTTTTTGATAACTTGACGGGTAAGAAGAATCATATATATTAAATGCACGAGCGATTCGTCGTGAACACAAAGAGTTAGATACTGATAAGACACAACGTTTTGTGGCCGTTTTCAAGAAACCAGAACGCTTGTGGTCAATTTTTTTCGCTCAATGAGTGTTTTCAGTCTTTGAGCGTAATATACATATAAAATCATGACAGTAACGTGATCCATACGGTAGAGAGATTTAAACTCGCTCCGATTGAACCTCAGCCACGACGCAAAACTAATTCCAATCTATTTATACATCACTGGGTTTGAAAAACCAAATTCATATCCTCGTTTTATCTGTGCATTCGATGTGTGCTGAGTTAGTGACAAGGCAAGTTATCTAGTGGCTTCATGCATGCCGATACTTTGCTTCAACTGGTCCTCCCGTCCTTTGCAATGTTTGTCCCTGTATTCAACTTGCCTCGATCCACAGTATGAAGTGTGTACTGGGGTTTTGTAATTTTCAGCATTACCGGTACCTCCCGCCATGACCGACCATGTCTACTGAATGATAGGGACCTGTGACGTCTGCTACGAACTGTCTGTTGACGTACAGGTCAAAAAACTAGAGCTGTAAAAGTAACGAGAAATTGTGTACCCGTATGTATTCGTTACTAAACCAATCAGTACTCGTTATTATCGAATCGTTACCCGTTACTTTTGACACAATCGAGCATGTTATCGAGTCGCGTCGCGTACGGCTTACGGGATAACTTCATCCGTACTTTCTTAAATTTAAGTAAATTGTTTATTGAGTAAAGTAAGTTTAGGTAAAATTTGCACTGTAAAATAAAATAAAAGTTAGAATATCCCATTTTAGAATAAACGCATTTCATAAATGTTTCAAATCAATAAAACATCACTAAGGTATGATCAATTAAAAAAAAGCAATAACGATCTCAAATTATCTATCCAGATGTTCTATTTGGAAATTATGACCTGTAAATTTTAATGTTAAATAAAAGCATAACTACAAAATAACTCTTTATGTTGACAAAATTAGTTATCTCGTTAAAGATCTCAACACTTAACAGTAAATAATATTAATTATGTTAAAATAATGTACGCGCAACATGTTTGTACTTACACATTTTCCTTTGTAACGAAACATATTCAAATAAAAATTTCCAGAAATAGGCGACACGAGATACTGAAATATTCATTCTCTCATTCATTTACATTTAGTCGCTGGGCGAACCGTTCCATTCCAGCATTAGGCGTCGTATTTTGTGTTTATAGAATCAAACTGACATACATACGACAAATGCGAGTAATGAAATGAATTTGTGAGTAACTTTTCGGTACTTCGGGTCAGGCGATGTAACGAATATATACGGTTTGCTACAGCTCTACAAAGAACAGCAACACTCAATTCGGAGAAATTTGGCGTTGATAGAAAACGGCAGCAAAGGACCGAAGCGAGTGACTCTGCTAACAAAACGCTATCGGATGCAACGCCTCTCCTAGGCTAGTGAACGTATCGGCTGGGCCCTTTATGATGAGTTTTTTTATTATTATTATTTTTTTTTTTATAATGGCTTTTGGCTTCGTGGCCATACAGCCAACTCAAGTGTATTTTGAATCATCCAGTGTATTTCATTGCTTCACAGTGTATTATTTTTCCAAGTGGTTCTAGACACAACACGATGGACATGACATAGAGACAACACATACACTAAACACCCATGCCTCGGCCGGAATCGAAACGGCGACCTTCGGCACGTGGAGCTAACACTCTAGCCCTACGCTACC